>VYXD01002847.1:367091-383799 GCA_013397195.1 Hylia prasina
AAAAAAAAAATCAGTGAAAATTCAGCTATTCAGGACTCCCATAATAACTTGCCCTTCTTGAGATTTTCCAGCAAGAAACAAGAATATCAATGTTTAATATTAATCCAGGTTATAAGCTGTCAGTCTGCTTGAAACACTTCTATTTTACTGCAAATGCCTTCAGCCTATGCCATTTCTAGGCACCTCCTCTGTGACACAAGTGTCAACAAAAGTATTGCCTTATAAAAATAATCAATACATCAAGCAGGAAAGATTATTTTTTTCCCAACTGAATAAGCAAGTTTAGTGTTTGTGAAAAAATAATCAATTTCATCTTGGATGAAATGAAAAGTAGCTTTATTCTAGTTACTAGAACAATTACATTCTAGGTGGTCTTTAAACAACTTCTTAGTCTTATTCTTTTCTCTTGCCATGGTATCTTTCAGAGTTCTTTGTACCAAATGTAGTAGGAGTACAGTGTTACAAATATAATTTTAACTTCCATGTTGTTGAATGTAAACTGATTTTCACAGACCTTTGCACAACCCTGGGTTAAAGACACCTGTGACCTTGTTCTTCTGTGCAAATCTGTATTGATAAGCAAGGTTTCACTAAATACATCTTTTGATATCCATAACCAGCTACTCCTTCAATCCACCAAAGCCATGTAGCTTCTCCCAGCTAAGCAAGTTCCCTTCACAAACTCAGCACAACTTCTTTGATCACAGTAAGAGATCTGCCTCCCACTCTTACCCATATCTTGACTACTTAATATATTCAGAACTCTGTTGAAAAGAGCCCCCTGGATAGGAAAAGAAGTTAGAGAAAACCAAAATCTTCCAGGAGGGGGACTGTAGAAATCAAAGGTCCAGAGAAATGAAAGAAGAAGGAACAAAGAATCAAGTTATTTCCACGAGAGAAATGAAAGAGTTGGCCAAAACTCCTCAGCCTGGAAACTCCCGCAAGAGGAATATGTGACAGAAGCCTAAATGCTTCAACAGACCCTGGGGATGGGTAAGGCATAGATCATCTATTTCCATGGTCTTGGCAAGAACTAAAAGGTGAGAAAATAAGCTGACAGGAGTCATGGTCAGAGGAAATGAAGTCAGAGAAGATGGCATTTTAGGCAGAACTTGGAAAAACACTACACAGGTTGGCCAAGGGAAAACTGGTTTTAAGAGTTTTGTGGGTCCAAGGGCAAACTGGCACAAATACCTCAGAGAGACCAACCACAACTGTTTCTGGAGGCTCCCAGGTTGAAAACAAAGCTAGGGACAAAGACAAGCAGTTTTCTATATTCTTACCCTTAACCTTCAATGGACATTTGTTTACATTCCCTGAACTCCACTCCCAGTACAGGTGTGGTTCTGAATCAAGTATTTCACTTTTCTCATGGCTGACATTAAAACAAGACAGTGCTAAAATTAATAAAACAATTACACTGTAAAATCTTGCACATCTGCCTGAGCCATTACCATCTATCCCAGGCTAATCAAAACTGTGACCAAGGAGTGTTTGAGGAAGAAAAAGAAGCCAGGAGAAACAAAGCACAGTTCTAAATCAGATTTATAATTATATCTCAGAACTCCTCTTTGAAAACCATGACAGAAGAAGACATAATTGAAAAATCTAATCAAGATTCTCCTTTCTGCAATGCTGAAACGTCACATGAAATAGAACAAATGCAGAAATCACCAGCCCATGCATGCTAATCAGTCAGGTACCTGTTGCAATAAATGCAACAAATGCTATTCAGATAAAAAAGACAAGCTGAGCTAAAGCTACTAACTGGGAGTTATTATTTACAATAAAGGTTTAGAGGACTATAGGCTTCTGAAACTTCCCCTGAGGACGAGGTAATCCAGACAGCCTTTTAATAGTGATTAAGTCAGGTGACACAAAGCAGAACATACTGTCATTCAAGGCAAGAAAACAGAAAAGCTCAAATACAGCAAGCACTTATTTCACTAGAAGATTGACAAGTGTCAAGTGAAATACAAAGCTTAATGATTTCATAGCAATTTTTCACACAAAAATTCATCAGCGTATTTGTGCAAAAATCCTGGTTTAACTATAAGAAAATCATTACTTGTTTTGGAAAAGACTGGTAAACCAAGGTTTACACAGAAAAATAACTGAAATAATTTCACAATTCATCTCCAAACTTTAGCTATTCTATTTACACTAGCCAAAACCAACCCCTACTGGCTTCCATGATGAAGGCACAGATGAAAGCTAGTGCTTTTCCTAATTAACCTTCCTGCACTAAGAAAGTGATTCTGCACTGTCTACGTGTGTCACTGAGCCAAGTGTCACACCAGCCACACATGTTATTCCATACCAGTTGAAGAGTAAGCAAGAAATACTTCCCCCATTAAAAGCTCTGCCTCTCAGCCACCCAGGAACCAGTCTAAGGAACAAAACAGCTTTCAAAACATCATCTTTATTCTCCAGGGAGAATGAGGGGAAGAATAGAATAGGAAAGGAGAAGATTAGTTTAGCATGACTGGCACAGAAAGCTGTGAAGGCAAGAGCATCTGTGACAGTCTAGAAATAACAGCTAAAAAAAATGTTAGAACTTAAAAGCTGAAAGGGAATAAAAAGTAAAAAACAGTCACAGACTTGCTACAGGACTTCCCCTAGTTGATTGAATCACCCCAAATGCAACACTACTCTCCATAAAACACAACTTGAAATCACATAAGGAATCCCTGTGATTACACAAGATCCCAGACACAAACTACTGGATGAACCAGTCTCTTCAGAGCAAACCAGGTTAATTAGCTAGATTTCAAGAAGATGCTTCTAGACACTCTGCATGGACTCCTGGAGTACTCCTGATGAATAGAAACAGTAGATACATCCTTTTAGCCTTTTGGGTGTGCCTCAGAGTCCCTACAGGCTCAGCCCAGACCTCAGACAACACAGATTTGGAATTTGAGCAAAGATCAGAATCCTTAATGACCTCAGCAAACACATTTTAGACCAAAATAAACAGGAGGAGAGAAGCAGGATTAGGACCTCACAGGCCTTCTGGAGCCATACTTATATAAACCCACTGCTAGTAATGATTTTCATTTGAACTTTTTCAAACTCTCCAGTAAGGAAAAAAATGTCTTTAAAGTTTTTGTCAGTAAACCCGTAAGACTTTCTCCTGCATGTCTCCAACAAGTCCTGGGAAATCACTTGAAGAAACTGAATACCCTTTGACAACTCTATGAAACTGCTTTTCATCCAGGTAAAGAAAGCCCAGTCACCAATTCTACTCCAACCTGCAACAAAAAACATGGCAAAAGCATCTTGGAGCTGATCCTCAGATCTGCGGGGCAGAGGCCTAGCATCCCATAAAAAGCTTTAGGCATGTGGAAAAGAGGCCTCCAAAAAGGACAGCTTGTCCCAGCAGTCTGAGCACAGCAATGTGCTTATACAGCACCACTGTGAAAGAAAAATTGACACCACAAAGAAGAATGACATGTACACAAGGTAAAAATCCACCTGAAAACAGTCTTAAACCACCCAGCTCCTCACTTTGCTTTGTTCCAAGTAGTTGATAAGAGCTAATGATGAGCACAGAATACAAAAGATATAGAAGAACCATTAGTCATCCCTTCTACAGGCACAGCTCCGCTCTGCTAATTTACCCAAGGTATCTATATACACTAAACCTTTACACAGTTTGACTAAAAGTTAACAAATATTTGGATATCCTTTGATATGGTGCTACTGTGCCTGTCACAGCGAGGTTTCTCAGAAGTATACTGGAATATAAAATAGCAATAGCAAGATATTCTTCTACACCATAGAATAAATTAAGTAGTAGATAAGCCAGCCAGCTACCAACACTATTTCAAGTATAACAGCTACCAACCAGAGCAATAGGATTTGGTATGGAACATTAAAACCATACAAAAGGAAGAGACAACATCCTAGCAGCCCACCTGATAACTGTCCAACAATTATCAGTTTGTATTCTGACTCTCTCTCAAACAGGAGAGCCTAGTTAACATCTCCCAGTTACATTTCCCTTTTTGTGAGTTCTAGAGCAAAAGCAGCAGAAAGGAAAATGAAATTAACCCCATGTTCATTAATTCTGAAAACACGTTTGAACCTCCAGTAACAGCCTTTCATCCTATTCAGGGAGAACACAGAGTTGATTTTTGAGACTGAAATTGAAATTAAATCAGAAATCATATACAAGATCAGAGTAGCAATTCCAGTAGATGTTTCTTTGCTAGTATCCAGTTTTAGAGTTAAAAAAAAAAAATAGAATCCACCGGTTTAGACAGAGGATCATAGGATTAACTGTCAACACACATTTTGCCCAATCATTATGTTACAGGAAAAAAAACCAGCTACGTCTTAAGATACTTTCATGACTTCACAGCTAATAAGCTCCAGTCCTCTCCACCACAGCCGGAGCTGGCACTAGGAGTTTCCAGAAATCCACCCAGCTAATCCAATAGCAAAGTAGTATTGATGAAATTAGGGAACAGAGAAAAAAGACTTTTAGATGAAGAGACATGTACAAGTACAGTACCAGGCAGACAGTGGGAGACCATCTGAACATCACTCTATTAGATTTAAGCAGAAGCTTTCAGCTGTGCTACCACCTTTGAACTGTTTCAGACAAACTTGATATTAACCAAGCATCCTAGTCCTGTTCTTTTCCTAAAGTTTTGGAAGAAGTCCAGGATAAATTAAGCCCATTATACACAAACTTTCTTTTTGCATTAATGAAAGTATAGCTAGATTGTCTCTTTTGAAGTGTATGTAACAACCATGAAGACCCATTAATGGTTAGTGCAAGACTTGTTTTATGCTAATATTTAGAATTCAAAGATGAACTAGTAATTAATACTGCTCTTCCCCTCCCCTCTGCACTCCATGTGGCATGGATATTAGTGTCCTCTGGGCACTTGAAGCCATGCATCATTATAATTTCAACTTGAAGTCAAGAGGGAATTAAACTAACTGTGTAATAACATACTTTAATTATTGTTCTAAACAGAACACCTGCATGCACTCTCTTTTGTATTGGAAATATGCATACTAAGAAGGTAAGCAAATATATAAAAAACGAGATATGCCCCCAAGTTCTATGTATGCAAAGGCCCCAGGAATAGAGAGTAGTGTTTTAATCTTAACCCTTTTAAATAATGTTAGCTGTTGATAGCACTGCAATCTTTCCCTTTGTCTTTGAAAAAGCAAATGCCCACAAAACCCATTTCAGCTAATGAGCTCTAGATGTCTTGCCTTAGGAAGAGGAGAGGCCCACACTCAACCACTGTTCCTAAGGGAGCAGAGATTGTGGCACTGTTTTTCTAAGTCCTCTTCAATCCCTCATCAGTCCTACCCAACTAAGTCACCTCTAGAGCTCCTTGGGCACCAGCAGCCACAGCTGAAAGGGGACATGAAAAAGACTCCAGGAGCCACAGTGATGGCAGCAGCTGATGGATCAACCCTCATGGAACTCCAAACAAAACCCATCCTTTTCCTCTCATGGCTTTGGTTCTGAGCACAGGTATCACCACAGGCCTTTTCAACACTAAGAAACACAAATGTCTCTATTTTATTGCTACATTCAGTCACACAACAGTTTCAGTCACTTTGAACTTCACATTTCCACAAGAGACCTATCAAACAGAGTATAGACCTGCTCATGGCTAGTAACAGAAGTATCATTAATCCAAAACCTAAACTGTCCTTCATTTCAGCCCCCAGCAACACTCAGTTTTCAATTCTGTACATGCGAAAGAGGCTGGCAGGTAAGCAATTAAAAATAAAACACCTTCTTTTAGTTCTCTGTAAATTTACAGAAATAAGTTGAGTAGGAAAATAAGAGTCACCACTCTAAAGAGGGGATGCAAGTTCTTTCATGTAGATCAACACACGAAAGGAACTTGAATAAAGGCTTGAACAGGGATTATGCACAGTTAAATATATATGGTAGAGCCAGAGTTTAGCTGTGATGAAACTGATTTTATAAACACATCCCTGAAACAAATGCTTCAATCGTATCCCAGAAGCAGGACTGAATCTTCTGAACAGTACTTAGTGGCTACAGTAAATCTTTATCACATTTGCAGCAACAACCACTACATTGGACTTAATTACTATTAAAAATTAATTGCTTACAGCAGCAAAAAAACACAGCATAAAACAGCATATGTAGCCCACAATTCCAAGCTATTTGAATATACAACAACCACAACATGATCAATCCCACTGTAACAAAGCAGCAACAGAGCTTCAATATCCAATCACCTCTTTCAGATTCATGTAAACTGGAGGGGATGTGATATATCTTTACATTATTACAAATCAGACAAAACCACAAATGGGCACACCTTTGGAAGGAAAACTTAGTAACAAGGGTAGCAAAGTACAAGAAACAGCCTTTGAAAGTAAGCACATGCCTTGTAAATTTACTCTAAGCATGTAAATTCAGAATGCTTCTCTATTTTTTCCCCTTCTCCTCCCGCTGACATGGATCTAGAAGCTACAAAAGGGAGATTATGTTAGCAAGTCTTCAAATTTATTTCATTGCTGACCCCTAGTTACTCCTCTGGTGGGTAACAATGTTATAGCTTTCCTCATAAGGATGAGTATCAATAGAGAACACAACAAAGCCAGGAAAGTGGGCCAACTCTAAAAAAGCCAGAGTAATTTTGTTAGTCCAAAGCTGGAGTCATAACTCAAAAATATGTCCACTTTACAGTTTCAGCACTTCATTTGCCACTGACTCCCTGCTGTTCCAACTTTCTCCAGATTCCTTGGCAAGCTGAAGATTCACAGAGTACCAAATCTTTACAATCCACCCTCACAGCTTAGGGACAAACAAATTATCACTGATAGCAAGCTGCCACAAGCCAGAACTATCTTTGCTGTCAGGCAAAGCTTATTTTGTTTACCTTACATTTGCAGTGATCTGGGAGTAGATATGAGCAGCTTGAGAAGCTGTGGTGACACACAAGTTTGTACTTCTGCCTAAGCCCTGTGACAATTAACATTCTGACAGCCTTCTGTCCAAGTCCAGCACACACAGTGTTAGACAAAGGGAGCCTGAATTCTGGAAATTAACATCTGAGGAATTGCCACCAGCCGGGTTTGGGAAACCACTTTACCTTCACCTCTTCCAGAGCAAGAGATGTGTGGTTTATAGTTTGGTAGTCTCTTCACAATCCTGAAGTTATCACACTGAACAGCAAACATCAGAAGGCACTGCAGGAGCACTAAATGTTTAACAGCCAACACCTTACTTGTCTGTGCAAGTCCAAACACTTCATTTTCCCTACTTCCTTCCCTTCCTCACTTTCTGATAGGAGAAAGCACCAATGTGTGCAGATGAATCATGGAAAAATACTCTGTTCTACACAGGTATCCAACAGCCAAAGACAACACTAAAATATTCCTGGCCTCTATATAAACATATGATTTAAATAACAGTTAATAACTAACACAGGGATGCTATCAGGTCATTGTGGTGTGCAAAAACCAGTCATTGCTGAGGGGCAGCACATGGATATACCTGCCCTTAACAGTCCAAGCAGGCATGGTCCGACTCAGACTTTGCTGAGTACATGTAGCCAATTACAGTAGAAATTTCATATTGTGATATAAGGAAAATCCTGTCATTGTACTATAAAGGAGTCATAACTATCAAAATCACCACTATTAAAAAAAAAAAAAAAGGAGAAAGGAACAGTAACTAAAACTATTAAACAGTATCACAAGTTACCAGACGAGTGCTGTTAAAATTGTTGTCAGTCAGTAGGAAGAACACTAAATAGTACCAAAAACTGCACATCCTAAAAAACTACTTCAGTAGATTAATTGAAGATCAATAATTAAGCTATTTAAATATTTCTCAACTTACTGCTTAAAGCATGTGTCAATCAAGTCTTCCAAGTATGAACAAGTTCCCTAATTAGATCTTAAGTTCTCCAGCTGGAATCCAGGACCTATTACATTAAAAGTGTAGATTCTGTCTTAAAGTAGACTGTTGAACTTTGCAATGCTATAAACAGAATCATACATATTCAAGAAGGAAAAAAAAGGAAGAAAAAAGGAAAGAACCCTATCTGATGCTTTAGTTAACTGTTAGCTCATACAATAATTCTTTCCAATTTGCATTAAGGGGTAAGGACATTTTTATACCTACCACAGGATACTGCATCAGTATTAAGAATCTGAAAATGTAAAATTTATCCAGTTTGAACAATATATGCCTGAAGTTATTTTAGATGGAATGTTCACAGTACTAGAAAGTACTGGGGAGACTAGAGACACAGTGGACTATGTGGAACTAGAAAAGGGACTGCAACAATAATTTAAATGTTATATTAATCAAATTGTAACATACTAAACAAAGGCCACCAGAACACATCCTGCTGGGAGCAAGATATATATAATCAGGACTTTCAAGACCAAAGCAGGATGTAAACAGATTGCAGTTTGTGTACTAATACTCAGCCTTATCTCAGATTTAAAAAAATAAACCCAACAAAAAAAAAAATCAACAACTTCAGAGAATGAGCACCTGTGCATCTGTCCTAGGGGCATATAATTGGTTACTCAAGGACTATTAGGCTGTTTCTTAGCAACCTCTGCAAGCTCTAATCAAGTAAGACTAAGATTGTCATTTAGCCTTGAAATGCCTTGCCCCTTCCATCTAATGTAACTTTCTACTGAGGAGCAAACAGTCATTGCAACCACAGATAAAATCTAGGCTCACTACATGATTCAGCTCAGAGTTTTTGTTATCAGAAGATCCTCATGTTAAATATGCTTTGCCCACTTTATTTAGCATCTCAACCAGTAAAAATAAAATAAATATTTAATTTTTCTCCTTTATATATAAATTAAAGGCTAGCTACAACTATGAAGAACACCCTTGGGAATGGTTCAACAAACAAACATAAGGTAGAGCTCAACTCTTAATCAACATTTTATAACTGTAAATCATTCCCCAAATAAAATTACAAGAAAAATGCTTAATACCAAAAGCAGTAGTAGAGACATTTCAGGTAAATAGCAAGCATTTCTCTCAGAGCTCAACGGTATTTAAATCTTTAGTGGTGCTGAAATATGTCTACTATCTTGCACATACTGGACTTCTAAAATTAACTATTTTCAAGCAGAGTCTGGCCATCAGACCAGAAAAGAAAAAAATAAAGCAAAAGCACTGGAGTAATCAAAAAATAAACTCATCTGTTCAGTCCTAGTCTAGCATCATTGCTTGTCTGTAGTATCAATGGGCACATGACAGACCCTGCTGAATACAGCACTCAATCATTTATACGGAGTCTTTTTTCCTGTACAGTAAGCAAAGGCACCAAAAGACTGGTTGTATCAGGGACGGCCACCCCTCCCTGACTTTGGTGTACACCAGAGCCATCACACTGCTCTCCTCAGCTCTGTCCCTCCCCTCCCTGGGTGCACAGAGGGGAAGGAGCAGCTCCAAGGGAGCCCCACCACCCCAGGGGAGGCAGAGGGTCAGTGGTGTCTAACAGGAGCAGGCAGAGATGCTCTCAGATACCCACACCGGTTCATTCCCCAGCCCTGGGAGCAGGGGCAGGGTGGGGTGGCCAGAGTACACCTCACCTCCTGTTCCTGTGAGAGCTGAGCAGCTCAAAAGCACTGAATGGACACAGCACACAAAACTGCCAGCAGTCACCTCTGACCGGAGACTGACCCGCTTTAGACACCCACCATCCACAGCCAGAGCAGATTTCTAGCAAAAAGCCCATCAAAGGTTTATCACAGCACAGAGAGGGAGGGAATGGTGGAGTTAATGCCAAGGAACAGCAGCAACTCTCCTTCAGGTAAGCAAACGGATAAGCATCCAGGAGTCAGAAGGTCCACCAGTATACCCTTATTTCTCACTCCTTGAAGCAGCCTCTCTCCTCCCAAACTGATGCTCTCAAGCTCCCTCCAGATCAGCGGATTACTGCAGCTAGAACTGGAGAGGAACAAGGGAAAGCAAATGCGTGTGCTGGCAGAAAGGGCAGGGTCACTTTCTAGCCTCTTCATCAGGTTGAGCAGCTCTGAAACAGAGCAAGCAAGGCAAGCAGGACCCACACAGAGTTGACAAAACATTGGGCTTGTTTTCAGAAGAGCAGGGAGGGAAGCTTTCTGGCACACAGTAACCTAAAGCTCCTGCAGATGACTAAGTATACGATGAGATTATAGCTGCTTTATGAACTCAGGGTAGTTTTTAAAGTATGTTCATAGCATGTATTTCAGAGCCAACACAAAGCAACACCTAGAGGAAAAACAAGCAAAGGAGTCAGACTACACAAAAAAGGATGAATTCCACTCATCTCACCTACACGAAGTGACTTGAAGGCACTGCTCAACAGAGGGGCCAGACAGCTACTGGCCCATGGGAAACAAGACAAAAGTAGTTTCCGAGGTTAAAAACCAAAATCATGATTTACCTTACACATCTGTCTCAAATCTTCTCATACAAGAAAAGCTTTGTGGCAAAAATACATATTAACAAACATACTAAAAAGTCACACCATTTTTTGGCATTTTTTTAATCCAGAAAATGGAGTTGTTTGACATTATTATTTGTCTGACAAAAGCCTAATTTTTTGCGGCTTTTGTGGTGAAAAAGAGTGAACCCCCAATAGTTCTCAAAGCCAGCTGCATTTGCACAAGAAATACAAGCAGTAGCCTTAAACACAGAGAGCAGCTTCTGCCACACAAAGCTCCTCAACATCTACGCTAACACTTGCACCTCACAGGATCACTCAAGCCACCTAAAATACAGTGGGAACACAGCCTAATTAGGCCAAATATCTCAAGTCTGATATCAAACAAACCAATTACAATTTCACTCCAGCTATGTTCAAGATAAACCTGATTGTTTAACGATTAAAGCTACAAGTGGTCATGTCTCTAGCAAACCCTTCCTATGCAGACTTTTTTTTATTGAGAAAACAGGATTTGGAACATCTTTAAACAGCCCAGAGACAGTGCTACAAAGCCTCTACTGCACTGCAGTGAATCAAACATGCTCTGCTTCTACCTCACATCCTCTCATGTAAGAGTAATCCTGACTGCTTTAATACCTATTCCATTTTCAGTCAAAGATTTAATGCCCACACCAGCTGTGTGGCTAGAAGTCTAGCATTTCACAGATAGGCTGACTGGAGCACCTTCTGGAATAAAGATTAGAAAGCTGACAAGAGGTGTACAAGCACATTGTCAGTGGCTGGGAGGTGAGGGAATTGGTCTGCAAGTTTTGACTTCAGCCTCAGTGTTTCCAATAAATAAGCACATGTTTATTTAAGGAAACTTCCAAGGAGTATAAATAGAAGTGTTCTTTACTATCTGACCATCTCTGTGACATTCAAAAAACCCCCAGAACTTCAAGGTATAAAGTTTAAATAGCAGAATAATGTCCTTTGAGGCATATTTGTTTCAGAGACATAAGAAATTCTAGATTTAGTGACATGAATGCATGAAAGATTAAGAGTGCAAAGAGCACTTCTGCTTAAAATTAGAAGACAGATTTCCTATAGTTACATGAAACTTAAGTCTTTAGACTTTCTATTCTGGGCAAGCTGCAAATAGTTGCTGGCACACACAGCATGCCAATAATAAATCCCTTTTTCAAAGAGTGGTTCTGAAGTGGCCACCATTAAGGCCTTGGTTCTTTTTTAGAGGTGACACCTGCAGCTGCTATTGAAATCAACTGGAGTTGTCACTTCCCAGCACTGCTGAAGTCATTCTCTAAAACATCATCCCATCATCCTCTTTCAAGAAAGAGCAAATCAAAACCTGAAATCTACCCTTTTGCATTTGTGTCACTTGAGACCAATGGGATATCATTTTTATAATTTCCTCAACCTTGCATTTCTGATCAAAAAGGCATTGAGGCAAATACAGTACTGAGCAGGTGAAAGCATATAAATTCCATGATCTACCTCCCCAAAAGTGAGGAAACATGGATCCATGTTTTCTGATTCACAGCATATTTGTTCATGATTTTCAACAAGCAGGGGGAGGCTTTATGAGCACAAGGACTCAAGTTTCGGCAAAATAAGAAATATTTTGGCAGTTTCCACAGGAGTCCCAGAGTCTGCTGACAAGCCCATCAGGCAGAGGTAGTAAGCATGCACCAAGTTCAGGGAGGGAAAGCCAAGTAGAGTAAGCAAAGCCTTCCACCTGGGGAAAAAAAGGCTACTGGTAACTAAGACATTAAACATTGATTTAGATCATCAATATACAGCTATCAACTAGATTTTTTTTTTCCATGCTGATTTCCTGTGCTAACAAGGTGTGATGCATGTACATTATAGACCATCACTACCAGCTGAATTTTACATTTTGGCAGAAGGTCTTGCTCTCACTTCTTATTCCCTGCCCTCAGGTCTTGCTTGGAACTGTGCTTTTGAAAGCACCTTCCTTAAGAAAGAGTTTCAAAGGAACAAAGAGCAACTAATTACAGGTAAAGCTTGCTCTGTGTGTCTCCCCTGATGTTTCATTTGTCAAATTGTAATTTTTTCATAAGAAAAAACATACCTACTGTTCCTCTAGTACAGCCATGCATGAGTTCCTTTTCCAGTGCTAAATGGCCTAACTTTAACCTGCCTAATTTAAGCATATCTGTCCTGATGGGTTGTCATCCAAGATGACAGGATGCATGTTTACTCTATCAGGGAGCAGAGAGTAATCTAATCCAGGATATTTTCATTACAAAGCCTCAAAATCCTGATCAGAGAGCAGTGATGGCTGTGTTAAGACAGGAGATAGACCAACTGTGGATCTACCAGCCAAACAAAAATAGACAAGAGCATTTCCTACAGCCAGGCTATCTAGTTCCCTAGAGGCACCAGGGATCCCAGATAATGAGCTGGAAGGCTAGATGTCTTCCAGGGCCCTAACCACCTTCATCTCTCAAATTAAAAGGATAGGGAGAGCTTGAAGCAGAATCCTACAGTTAACCAGGCAACATGTGAAAGTGCCAGGCAGAATGCTGTATCCATTAAGCAATAAAAGATGCAAGGTCAAGTATTCCTGCTCAGGCTTTGGCAGGGGAGGGGACAGATTGCTTTCTAAGAAATTTAACATTTGCTGCTGCAGCCAAGCTATCCTCTCAACAGCTTTAAATATTTGATTGTTCACATTCCTGTGTATGTTTTAGAAGAAGACTGAACCCCTCCAGGCAATTGGATGAGACCCACACATGGACTGCAAACAGATGAAATTCACACACAGCCTGGACATTAAAATTATAGGCATTTTTTATCTACCTGAGAGTCAACATTACTTCAGGTTAGAGAGAGGTGCTACAATCACACTTGAAATAGGAAAAAACGACTAAGATAATGACTAAAAAAAAATCAATTAGTTGCCTAATCCTAGTGGGGAATGCACCCTTTACCCAAGCAACTTCCAAGGGCTGCCTGAACCTCTACCACCTCTCCTTCAGATTGGTTACAGCACCAAGGAAAAGGAGAGGTGAAAATGCTTGCTTTTGCTACTTATCTCCAAGACCCTAAATGCTGAAGTTCACCTGGGGAGTTCAGAGTATACAGCACCCATGGGTGCACTGTCAGTCACAGCAGGATCTCAAAAACAGAGGAGCTGAGAGGAGCTAATGAGGCATACAGTAATACATGGTTTCAACATCCACAACTAGTCAGAACAATTCCTCTATATGACTAATTAACTGAAGTAATGGATGCCATACCAATATTTACAGTACAGGAAAAACTCTGAATTCCCTGAGGGAAAGAACAGGGTGGGGGGAAAAAAAACCACACACAACTCCATTTCATGCCATTCTGCAAAGGAGTACAAGAAATGGTTCCACATAACCCATCCTGCAAAACGACTAACTTTAAATCACCATCTTCAGAAGCAACCTTCAATTAACCCCAAATCTAAAATTCTGCCAATGGCTATGGATAAATATTAATGTGCCAGGTATTTGTGAAGCTTCAGCGTCTGAACAAAAAGCTTTGTGCAAGGGAAAAGAATGCTCAAGACCAACAAGCCTGAACTGCAACTGATCAGAATCAATTTCAAAGCTACTTGAATTCTTCTGTCTTCTTTGTTTTAAAGTTGCACATAAATTTTAATTACATCATTTGTTTGTTAACAATCTCAAACAAGCATTAAGCTTCAAGTTTTACAGCAGGAGGCAAAGAAAAAAAAATGTGAGGTAGGTGGGTGAAGAAGACAGCTGTATTGTTCTAGCTGTTCCTCAGCCTCTCCCACTGCCAGATTTCTGTGGATGATGTATCCCAAGGTAGCAATTTTAAGAACTTTCTGGCACTATCCCAAGCTCCCTCTTGCAAATCAGAGATCAGACTAATGATATCAAAAAAAAAGGACAGGAAATAGGAATAAGCTGGATAACTGACACTGTTTCAAACGCTGGAAGTCACTGAGCTCCGGTACTGCAGCTTTACAGAAGAGACAGTTGTTCAAACTGAAAAATTTTACCTCATGAAATTAAAAAGGAAAATCAGTAAAACAAAACAAATAACTTTTCAAAAAATTACTTGCTTTACAGCTACTGCTAGCTTGGGACACTGTAGTATCATACAGACTTCAAGAAACTCCTCCCAGCAATTTATACATTACTGCATTAGTCTCTAAGTGAGGGAGTTATTCAGATGGGGTTCACCCAGAAGTCTGCATATACTCACGTTGGCTTTCATCCGTGTGGAGCTTAAAAATTCAAGCTAGAACTACTGAAATAAGTTCTTTGCTCACTGCCAACACCAAAGCAAATTTGTTTCATAAGAGAAGGACACAATTTCCAATGCTCTTTACTCTTGCTCCTTCCCATCATATTAAATAAACAGTAACTTCATTACTGTTGTACAGCAAAAATAAAAATCATATGAAAAGACTATATCCATATTGTTGTTTCTCATCTGCAAACTTAAATACAGAAAGAATATTATTTAAGCATAATTTTGAAATTACCCCAGGGAGTTGAAACGTAACCCAGGAACTCAATCTACTCCCAAACCCCTTGTAATAAACTAGCACTACAATTAAGCCTCTCCTTGCAAAGCCTACACAGCTTATACACAGCTCTGACAAAGATACCACATTCCCCATCAACAGACTGAACACACAGAGTCCAAGATCTAGCTGCAACATACAGGAGAGACTTCTTTCCATAGGTGCATCCACAGACTGTTGTAAGTAAAAGTACTCCACGGCTTATTTTTAGAACCCAGGGTGGGCTGGGAGAGCATTCAGTAAACCATCCAAAAATCAGCTAACCACCCACTAGACTGCAGTGGCACTGTTCAAATAAATTACAGCCCACTTTGCAACAGCTGCAGGAAAAAAAAATGGTGGAAAAAAGAAATACCCTGAGTACTTAAATTCCCTTAAAATGCTGGAGGCAATGGTACAAGAAACAGCAGCAGACAGGGCAGTGTGGGCTGGAGACACTGCATTAATTCACCTGCAAGAGGCAGGTCAAACAGGCCTTACTTAGGACTGGGTGAGCACAGAACAACAATATCCGGCAGCTGCAAGGTAAGAATGTGCTTATTCCAACAGAGAAAAATTCAAAGAAGGCTGGGCTTAGGGACCTGCAGTGCAAGGATTATCAAACTCTCCTTGTGTTTCAAGTAGCAATACTAGAAACTGGCAAAATAAAAGCATGAGTTAAGTTACCCTTACTTCCTCATGCAGATAACATACAAAGTTTGAGGTGCTAACGTTACTGAAATCTACTGCTGAAGAGTTTATGATTTCATCGAGTTTGTATTAAATGGCCAATAAAGAGGAGAAAGAATCTTAATTTTCACTTTGATCTTATAACTTAAGAACACAGTTCAAAATACCCTGGGTTTATGGTATCGACTACACTCATTAAGAGGAACATTTCCAAGTTCAAGAGGGCACAGGACCAACAAAGGCCATCAAAACACTCCAACCTAGCAACCAGAACTTAAGTGGCTCTGCATGGAAAAATTTATCAGTTGTAGTTTTTTTATTTTTAAACATTTAACTGCAGCAAACTCAGCTGGTCCTTAATTTGCAGAGCGTGAGCATCAGATTGGAGGGTCCCTGGCAGCACAGAAAGTAAAATGATTTATGTAGACTGGCTTCCTTCAGCTTGAAATGCAAATGAGGCATTTTTGTCCCTAACCATTCCTAGCAGGCATTCTCCAGGTAACGAAGATCCCACGAGCTACAGACTGAGAGGTCAGCAAGAGCCATTTCATCTGTTAGTCACCAGGTGCCAAACACAGTCCGCAGGTACCGAGGCTGCCGATACGCATCTCCCCGCCGAGCTGGGGCACTGCACCATCCCCATTCCTCAGCACCTCGCAACTTGCCAGCTTCCACCCCGTGGCCCACTTGGAAGGGCTGAGGGCAACAGCTGTGAAACTCCCTGCAGGATCCTACCTGCCTGCAGCCGGGCAGGGAGCCCAGCCTTCCCTCCCTCCCTCCCCAGCGCCGGGCACTCTCCACACCCAGCACCCCGAAAAGCAGAAGGATGCATCCGGTCTCTAAGGACAAGGACCAGCACTGGCCCGCAGCCCCGCTGATACTCCATCCCTGGAAGCGTTCAAAGCCAGGCTGGATAGGGCTTTGAGCAGCCGGGGCTAGCGGAAGGTGTCCCTGCAGCGGCATTGGAGCGAGGGGTCTCTACGGCCCCTTCCAACCCACACTACTCTACGTGCGGCGCACAAGGTGGCGGGGCCTGAGGTAACAGCGCGCTGCGGGGGCGAAACAC
>VYXD01002847.1:385386-491316 GCA_013397195.1 Hylia prasina
GCCCGCGGGCGCGGGGGGGGACGCGCACCCGCGTGTCGGTGCGTGTGGGCTGACATCAGCCTACGGTGTTGGAGGAATAGCCGCGGGATGCGTGCGGCCGTGGAGGAGGAGGGTGTAGGGTCGGGTGCACCTCTGCTTGTGAAGGGGCAGGCGGTGCGTGAGCCCACCCTCGTGTAGAACTGCCCAGGGAGCGCGCAGACAGGCACAGAATGGCACATACAGCCCGGGAACGCTTGGAGTACCCCAATAATGCAGGAATCACCTACAGCTGAGAAGGAGTGCTCAGGGTGGGATCACTGATAGCTCTAAAGAAGTGCTCAAGCAAAGATCACCTACAGCTGTGCAGGAGCGCTCAGGGCGATCACCTACAGCTGTGGAGGAGCGCTCAGGGGATCACCTACAGCTGTGGAGGACCAGTGTGCACTTAGTCACGGACGACGGCCCTGGTTGGCTGTGCCTGCAGTCATGTAGGTGTATGGCTTGTGCAGATGTAGCCATAGAGGAAAACAGAGCATGGGGTCATCCATGCTACTGAAAGAACATGCGTGGTGTGTGTAGCCACAGCTTTGAAGGAGTGAGTGGGGTGGATGCACCCGTGGTTCCAGAGGAGCACTGGGGCTGGGGACACCCACGGCCCCAGAGAGCACCCACAGCTGTGTAGAGCCACACTATTGCTGTGGAACAGCGCTTGGGGTGTGCGCACCCACGCTCGTGTGGAGGCACAAAGGCTGCGTGAACCCACAGCCCCGTAGGAGCTCACACGGGAGGGCTTGTAGAGTGACATGTGCGGCGCACAGAACAGATGGCCAAGTGGTGGATCATGCCCTCCTCCAGTGGTGGCTCAAGCAAATATGAGGGAAACTGCGCGGAGATTTCTCCTTTAGTTTAAGCACCCTGTGATTTTGATCCCCGCTGACAACTCTGAAAGCTATACATGCAGACAACTGCATGCTATGGATACAGTATCAAAGCCCAGATCTGCATTTAGGACCTAAGTTTTCCTACTGTTTCTCTCCCTCCCCCCTCTCCCCATTTAACTCTTTCGTACTGATCATCCACCGGAGTGGACAATTGGAGAACAAACAGCTCAGAAATCAAAGGGCTGTCAAGTTCCCCTGCGCAGAAAAGCTTTCAGAGAGCCTCCCCCTGCCTTTTCAGCGCCCCGCTGCCCCCGTCCCTCCAGCAGCCAGCCGGCACGCTGCTCCTCTGCTATTCATGGCCAGCGTGCAGCTGCAGCTACTCTCCTAGGCTGACACAGCAGCAGCTGCTATATATGTGCCAGCTGGCTAGCCGCTCTCCAAAATCCTCTTGTCCGCCCCGCTCCCCTTGCTTTCCTGCTTCCCCACCTACAGACCTGCTTCTCCTCCCCACCACGTCTCCCACTTGCCACAATCTGCTCCAGTTTCCTATCTTCCCCACCGTCCTGAGCCTACCCCTCTGCTGTCCTGGTTCACCTTACTTGCTCTCCAGGAAGCATCCCTTACTTTCCCTCTCATCCCTCTGGAGCTAAAACAGGAGCTCTCTGAAGTGGAGAGGTGAATATTGCTTTTAATTATTTTATGTGTCCTCTCTTTGAAACTGTGCCTCCCAAGATAACTGCATTCAAGCATTTTTTTGGTTAAGATAACCTCTGGGATAACCACCTTTAGAAGGCGGCAGAGGGAAAGTGGGGAGGGCTGGGGGAGGGTTGTTATGCTGGGTTGAGGTCTCACATTAAAGTTGCTGCATTTTGTTAATCAGAAACTCCACTGAGCCCATGTTCTTTGCCCAGCTGAGCTGATTGCTGGCTTCCAAATGGACAGGCAAATGCTTTTTAGTTTTTTAATTACTCTTTCTGGTGGCTGAAGGGAAGGAGTTTCTTAGATGAGCTTTCTGCCTAAAGATTATTTTGTGGTGGATGGCAGCCAAAATATTTTGCAAGACAGGTATTTTGTTTGCATCTATCATGATAAACAAACATAAAACCTCACAATCTACCTTCAGCACTACATGGCCAATATGCCTGTGGAGGAAGACATATATTTCTATCACCGAGCTAAGCAAATGTAATACAGAAGAAAGATGATCCAGTAGTTACAGCATATGCTCAGTCTCTACAGAGCCAAGCTCAGTTACCTGCTGTATCACAGAATTTCTTTGTTACCTTGAACACACAGTGTGCTCTTTTTTTGCTTTGGTTTTGCCTTTGTAAATATTCCACAGTACTCAGAAACTCTGGTGCCATTTTAAAATGCCTTTTCTCACTGTAACCTGACTTCACAGGAGCAGAGAGGGAAGGTGCAGCTATTTCCGGCCATTCTCTCTGCTTGGGGAAATTTTCATTTTATTCTTCTCAGTGCTGCAGCCCCATTTTGAGCCTGAGCTCCGTAGTTCTCTTGCTGTGGTTATTATTTTTTGAGGGCTGTGGAATTTCACTCTGTTCTCCTTCGGGTATGGAAAGCTGTTTCATTCCAGTTACGCGCAGATAGTGATGGTTTTCAGGTAATGCAGCAAGATTATTTCTTAGCAAATGAACTTTGAGCTTTAAAAAAAGCCTAGTGGCCAGATCTGGAGGTGAATGCTGAGCAAGGTTAAGAGGAGACACCCCTTGCAGCTCGGACGACTCGTGTGTGACCAGCCCTGAAAGAGAGCAGTCCAGCCGCTGGCACTGTCCCTCCCTTCCCACCAGGGCTGCGTCCTTCTAGCTTTGGAGAGGGATGAAGTTCAGTGAGACGAAAAGCAAAATGCCCCGTGCAGCCTTTGGGTGCCTTGGTCACTTCCAACAGGCCACCAAACTCCTGCATCCAGGAGTGCAGTGGCAGGATTTGCCCTTTTTCCTCCAGCACTTCCCAGGCTCTGTGCCCCTGCTGCAGGACAGCTCTCAGGACCGGGCTTCCCCAGCTCTGAGGAAGCATGCTGGAGGCGGCTGGCTCCATAACTCATTCCCAATCAGCTGCACGCTCCCAGGCCTGCTCTGAGGCCCCAGCTGCCAAGTGTAAGCAAGTGTCTCCTCTTACACCCACACCTGCAGCCCAGCCTGCTGTCACCCAACCCGCTGCCTCCCTTGGCCATCCTGCATCTGGCTACACCCTGTGCCAGCAGCCATCCTTTTTCCAGTGGGAGAGGCCAAGACCTTTCCCTCCCCTCTGCGGGGTCATTGTCCCCTCACCTTCCCCAGAGAAGGGTCCCTGTGCCTTTGTGTTGGGTCATGGGGCTGTCCATGCAGTCCCATGCATGCAGACACCTGCCTACTGCTCGAGGGAGTTGATATAAATTTCCCTGTGCTGAGCACAAGCTTTGAGGTGCTGTTCTCTTGCTCCCTCCTCACCAAAACAAAGGCTGCCAAGATCCAGATTAAAAAAAACCCATAAATATCCTCCCGTTGCTGCTCCTTCTCTTTTCTCTGGCAATTCGTGATGACAGTAGCAAGTGGGAACCAGGGGCTGTGTTTGACAGAGGGGCGAAAATAAGGCTGAGAAAACTCATGGTTGACTTTAACTGGAGTTTGAGTGTGCAGCCAGCAGTTACTCATCCTGCACAGGGGACAGGACTGGAGAACATCAGTCCCTCTGGCATGGGAGGGATGCACTCACAGCCAGCCCCAGGCAGGGTGGAGTGCCGGCATCCTGCACCTCCTCATTCCCAGCCCTCTGGGCCAGGATTTTAGCTTTTGTGCTCTAGATGTGCACTTGTGCTAAGCTTATGCCTGCATGCAAATCCTTTAGAAGTATGCTTATTAAATAATTTGCATAAAATATCCCTGGAGGATCTCAGCAACTAGGAACTGGTAGGGTTTTTCCATGTCCCTTAGAGGTATAGGAATGTCATTTATCTGCATGCATACGGACATACATCTCACTTACCCAGGCCAGAATGTGTCCACTTGGGAAAGTTAAAGGCAAGAAGATCACTTTGGATGTTATCCACCTGAAAATTGGCAGGGTAGGAGTTAACCCTCCCTTTGTGGCCAGAAAGGCTACAGCTGCCTGTCCTTGAGAACAAGGCATTGCAGGACAGAGCCAGCTGTGAAGAATTAATTTCTCTCCTTTCTCCATGTGAAGCCTTGTGGGCCAGGGTTAAGGATATGGATGGAGAATAGTGCTCAGGAACAGAGGTACAGGGTAACCAGCAGAGAAGAATTTTCTTTCTCTCTTCTGCATAACTTGACTGGAGCAAGATATTTTGAGTTTTGCTCTGGGCTTGGCAGGGTAAAGACACATCTTGTCCCTTGACTTTGACTGAAGAGTCCTGTTGGGTTTGTATGGCTCATGTAATGTCATTTATTAATGGGTGTACATGCATGTGCTTGCTCTTCGTGGAAGCAAACCAGATCTCAACTGCAAAGATGTTGATTTAAAATACCATCCAGTATAAGACCTGGGAGTGGTTTCTCTTAGTTAGGGTTGAGCTGCTTGTACGGCCCAAGAGAAGACCAGGTGGAGAAGGCATAAGGTAATGCTTATACTTGTCTTCCTTCCTGACTGCTACTAGGAAAGTAAAGTTATGCCTGATGGAATTTGTGCCAGGAAAGGAGCTGAGATCTTGGCAGCACCCTTTTCTATTTCAGTGGTTGCCCGGCTCTGATCTGGCACTGGTCTCCGGGGGCTTTAGAGCAGAAAAGAGGTGGTTTCCTATCATTTTAACTTTGCAGCCTGGCACACTTTCTGCTTTTGGGGCCTGGTCTTCTGCCAGCAGAAGCATATGCTGAGTCTGGCCCAAGAAGACAGTTGGACACAGTTTGTGCAGCTGGGTACTAAAGGCCAGCAACACTGCTACAGTGAAGGAGAACCACTGAGCACAGCCTTCCAGAGTTACTCCCAACTCATGGTGTGTGAGCCCTGCTTAAAACAGAAACACCTGGGGTGAGGGTGGAGGTGTTAACTGGTCATTTGGGAAAGAAAAATTAGAAAACCAGCTCAGCTCACTTCTGAGACACAATCCACTCTGAAAAGTGAAGTTCTTGCTCTCCTAGTGGTTTATATTTTTTTGTGGGTTTTCAGAAAACAGCCCATCAGAGAAGCCTTTTCAAAGCTGGCTGAACCATGCTGTGTCTGCTACCCACACCCAGCCTTTGCTCCTGAGATTCATTGCAATCATCCTCAAAGGAACACCTGCCCATGGCTTTCCTAGTGCATGAATCATAGAGAGCAAGGCCAGAAGGGATATCCAGAGACTGTCTAATTTATCCCATTCCACAAGGAAGGAGAAACAGTGCCTGCTTCTTGTATAACAGGTGATTAGAAAACATCTTCAGATATAAATTTCTTAGCTGTAATAACGTGTTCTAAAGGTTAACCATCATAAAATGCATGCTGCTGCATCACTATGTTTTGATCCCACTTCTTGACCTTTTTGCAATAGATGTGGAGCTCAGCAAATGAAGACTGGTGTTGTGCCTCTCTCTGATGTCTCTTTATTGCAATTGAAAATAATTTTTTTTTTTGTCTTACATGTTTGTTGACCATATTTTCTACACCCTTCATCATTTGTGTGGTCCTACNGTTGGTTTGCCATCCACTGAGCATCTTTTTTAGTCTTGTAGCTTTAGGAAAAATATCTAGATCATCTAATGAATTTGTGTCAGCCATTACTCAATTTCTTGTTATTCTTCAGATGTTTAAAGAACATTTCTTTAATCCACTTTTCTCTGGGAATTCCAATGGTGTTGGCTTATGCCATATTCTTAAACTCCTCCCTTTTCCAAAAGGGAGTAATGTCTCACTTCTGCAGTATTCTGACACCTTGTTGGTTCTCTGTGGCATCCCAGAGAGCCATGAGGTTGCTTTAACAAACAGTCTAAGCATTTATATGTAACCAAGGCAAGTATCCTTCACTTATTCTTTCTTCCTTCTAGACTGACATCTTTTCCTGTCATCCATGGCACCAACTGTGCAAACCATTTGGGTATGAGTAGTCTTTTTACTGAAAGCTGTGGTGAAGAAGGCAGGTGTTTTCCTTCCCTGTTGGACAGTTCTTCTGATAGATGGCCTTTATGTCACTGATAATGTATTTTGTTTTCTTGATGTGCTCTTGAACCTGTTGGTTGTATTTCTTTTTGCATCTTGATTTTGCTTGTTTGGCCCCTACATTTTCAGCCAATACCTTTGCATTCCCATGCCAGTGAATCTCTTTTCCACTTTCTGAATAAACCACTTCTTTCATTACAGGTCAATGAAATGGTCATGGTTTAAGAAAATAGTTTTTTTCTTTAAAAAGCTGCATTCCCTGCTCTGCTGGGATTGTTTGAACTGATGCCCTTATCATTGTTTCTTTAAGGTACTGTAAACTTTCCTGAATTCTCTTTTCTCTGAGACTTTTTATCAGTACTGTGAGGTTTTTGAAATATGGTTTCTGGAAGTCCATTGTATTTATTTTGCTGTTTTCCTTTTTTCCTTTCCTATGGCTTGTGAACTATGTTGTTTCATGGTCATTTTCACCCAAGCTGCATTCCTCTTGCATGATATAAGTGGTTCCTCTCTTTGGTCAAACTTAGTTCTCATTTTGATTATGTATCAAGATTTTAATCTCTTTTTATTTATTCCTTATGCTGTTTGTATGATTTCATCAGGTGATCCCTTATCCTCTTCAGCAGCCCTCTAATGATTTTCTAATGAGTAATGGTATTTCCCCTCATTATGATGGCTCTGCCTAAATACTTGATGCTTGTATTTACCTGCTCACTTCTGAAATCAGTCTTTGTGGATCCTGGTTTCATTAATTCAGCAGGTCAGGGCAGAGAGATGCTCTTCCTGTCTTCCACTGAATGCTCTGATCACCAGCTCTTTTTCTTGGAACATCCATCCAGGTTCAAGCAAGCCAAAACCACCTGCACAGCCATGCATTCATTTCCAGGAATAGAGTTGTAAGTAGCTGATGCCACTCGTGATCAAAATAGCTAGTGCTTTATTCATGGGAGGAATTTTCCCTTCCTTCTTTAATCCATTTCCCTTCCTCCTTTAGCCTGACCAATGCTAAGAAAACCACTCTGGATATGTTGAGTCTAGACAACTGCCAACACATCAGATCTCTGATTCCCATGGAAAAATCATAGGAAATTACCCAAGATGCAGTGAAATCTAATCTAGAATTATATTAAGCCACTGGCATCTTTGATGATCTGCTGTGAAACCAGGGAGGTCTGAAGTCCCTCTCTTGTGTCTGGAACACTGGTCAGAGCAGAAGTTCTTGCTGACCAGAAGGTGCTGTTTTCTTGCTAAGTGGTGGTGGCAGAATTCAGGAAAATGCAATAAAATGTTTGTGTGTGGAAAGGACATATTCAGTGGGTAGGGAGGAAAGCAGACTCTGAGTATGCAATAAATTGCTATGGTGCAATATATTGTGGTATATTTACATAGATATAATGGTAATTTTCTCTTCATACAAAGGCATTCCTTTCTCCACATTAGCCATGTGGCTGGGTTTGACCAGCTCACACCTTGTTAAATTTAAATGTAAGATGGAGAGTCAAAGAACAAAAAAATATGAGTTATTGACAATTATGATTCCGTCTCTTTGAGAGCATCCTACTCACTGTCAGTAGAGAGGGGTTCATGCACTCCTCACTGATATTAGGCTCTTTCACAGCAGCTGATAATGTTATTTCTGATGACCTGGAAAACCTACCCAGCACTGGAGGAGGAGTTACTTTTTGTTAGCATCCTCTGTCATGTAGAGACAGCTGTAAGAAATTTGTGGTAGAACAGTCAGACCTCAGGAAGTGCAGATCTGTACCTGTCACTGCTAAACATGACCTGGTGTGGTCACGGATGGTCACTGGGATGTTGCAGTATGAGCATCCTGCCAGTCCAGCCTCAGCAGCAGAGAAGCACAAGAGCAGCTTCCCAGTGCAAAGATCTGTTAGTGCACTTACACAGTGACACTGATTTAAAAAAGGAAAAAAAAAACAAACCAAAACCAAAAAACCCCAATAACTACAGCATCCTTATAGGTATTTTTTCCAGTTACTAAGGAATGTATTTGAATTGCTCTTCAATGTGCAATTTGATCTGATTACATGCTCATGCAATCCTCCATTTCTGTCAGCGACACCTCCAGCCATTTATGTTTTGCAAAATAAGCTTTATAAAAATTTTTTTGGGGGGCTTCTCTGTGGCTGAGATTATCAGAGAAATGATTATCCATATCATAGGTCTTAAACTAAAATACTTGTGTCCCTGTCTCCATTAACACTGGGATCTCAGTGAGTTCCCTTCAGCTAGTGCCTTCCAGTGCTTTCCATAAGAAGGTGATGTGTAGGAGCAGAGCTCAAGCTTGCAGAAGACAATTCATTTGAAATGAGTGGCTGGGAGGGAGGACCATGTCATCCATTGGGATGGATCAGATTGACATTCACAATTCATCTATTTATGCCTCAATTAACCATTCAAGTAAAACATTTTATCATCCTAGTTAAAAGCACACAAAAGTGAAGCTTCCTCTTCTGAACCGGAAACTTTGCTCCAAAACAGAATTCCTTCCTCCTGAAGCCAGGCAAAATAACCAAGAGGGGTGAGAGATGATTCATCTACCAGCACTCTCCATCAAAAACTGTGGCTAAAACAAGATTACTAAGAAGAAGAGTGCTATTAAAGGAGGAAACTGCTGCTGTAATTTTGTTAAGGAACACGAGATTATTTAAAAGCCTTTTTAAAAGTGTATTTGTTCCGGGAGAGGAGGGGAGAGGGAGGATTTTAGAGGAAGGGAGAAAGATTATTAGTCTTTGTTGCCTATAAAATTCATGCTGCTTCCCTTGCCCTAGCCAGGGATTTCAGGAACCATTGTAAGTCATTACTCCAGCCCTAATGAACAGGGACAACCTGCACTTTAGCTTTGCAGAGGCTAAAAGCATAGGGAAAAAAGGTTGTGGGCTGTAGAGGATTTGGCACACTGTACTGCCCATAATTACAAATTAAAATTTTGTTTCCAGGAATATTTGCTCCTGGTGGTGATGATCCCCAGAATACTCACACGGCAGCAGTCTCGTATTGTTCAGGGTGGTTTATAAAACTCTCAGAGCCATGAATGAGTGAAAGCCTGTGCTTCCCTTCCCTCACCAACAACCAGGTTTGCACCTGCTCAGCACACACAGCAGTGATGAAGCAGGCAGTGAAACAGGCTGCCACCACTTCCAGCAGCCTCTGCTGCATTGTTCACAGCAAACTGCACAGCACAGACATGGCAGTGTAGTGACCCCATGCCAGGGGCTGCAGGGGCAGAATCCCAGAGCTGCAGGGGCAGAGACTGGGGTGATTCTGTGGGGTGATGTAGTGCTGGCTGCACACCTTAGCCAGGGGCTGCTGCTGGATTTGGAATGTCTGTGGTGCACAGGGTCTGCTACCAAGCAAAGCCAGCACAACTGTCCCTGGGATTGAGGCACAGACCTTAGCCTGGGAAGCTGGAGATCCTATTCTGCTTCTCAAAGTGGCTTCTCTGCACACCAAATGGGCATGTTGTAAGTATTACTGAGAGAGATAGGCAGAGGATTTGTGCAGATGCAGATCACTGGCTGGGAGTTACACGCCGTCTCTCCAAATGGGATTCTGCATAGAGAATGCTGGGGGACCAAAGGGATACATTAAACCAGGACTGCAGCCATACAAAAAGCATTTTGTGTACAGTGTCAACTTGCAGCCAGAGCTGTGCATTTTTATCAGGTTTTCAAGGTCAGTCAGGAACTTGGTGGCAATCTGGGTCTGACCTCAACTGGTTTTCAGGCTTGCTTGCTGTTACTAAAAGAGAGGCTCTGCAGCAGGGCTCCCCAGGATTGGATCAGGACAGGCTGCCCGTGGGACAGAACGTGGCCCAGGAGATGCCAAAAATATGGAGAAAACACTGCTGAGCAGCAGAAAGCTCCAGGAGTCAGCATGGGTTGTGTCCATGCATCATTTGTCCCAGACAAGGGAAGAGTGCCGTGGAACAGAGCTGATACCTGTTTGTTCATTGTGAATTAATGCCATGTTTTAAATGCAGAGCTCCACTGAGTGGAATGGCATAAAACTTTGGCTTTGTCATGTGTCAGGATGGGGAGCTTGGGGGAACTTGGGGCAATTCTGTATTTCAAAAAGAGAAATGTTACACAAAGGAACTTGGAAGTTGAGACAGGTTCCAGTAATGAACAATTTTGAATAAAAAGATTGAATTTATGCTGGAAAAAAGAGTTCAGGATGTGGCTTGTTTTCTGTGATTAATCCCTTCTAAATATTTAAGGAAGAAAAGAAGAGGGAATGGAAATAGTGCTTTGTTTAAAAATAGGCTCAGAGGTTTTACTAAAAGCATGAAGAAATGCTCCAACATATTGTACCCTGGGATCCCTCCCCTCAAACAGGGAATTCAGCGCATCCTGGAAGAGTCAAAAATGAGCTTGCATTTTTTAAATCTACATCTAGGATTTGTTAGCCTTCGACTTTGGGTTCAGCCCTCAAAGCATGTGTCTAAATCATATGTCACACACAAGCCATGTTGCTCTTAGCGAAGAAACAAGGAATCAGATCTGCTGTCATTGAAATGTGCAAACTGACCTGGGGCTGGAGAGAGACCCTCCAGCTGTGGCATCAGACACCTGGCACAGCCTCCCCTCACTGCCCTGCCTTGTGAAACTTCTCTCTGCAGGCCAGCAATGTGCCCAAGGCCTCTGAAACCCTGGATCCATCCAGCATGGACCAAAACACACAGAGCTGGCTGCACGCCTGAATGCAGGGGGTTGTGGGTGTATTGTGTCCTTGCATACATTTCCAGGGAAAACATATTACACCTAGCTTTGGATGCCAAACTTCTCCAATTATGAGAGAACAGCAATTCACCAAGGAGTGAGTATTCCTTCAATTTCCTTTCCTTGGAAATGATACTGAGAATCTGTTCTGAATGGAGGCAGATGAAAAATGCTACGTGTTAATGCAGATTCTGGGTTAGCTGTCTTTGTTAAATTAGAATGAATGCTGCTCATTTCCCATCTGGTCCTCTTTGACATTACTTCCAGAATATATTCACAGCTCTTATTTGTACAGTACAAATGGCTGGCTGTAGTACCAACTTTACCTTTTATAGGCTGCTAAAATGTTGGTGCCAGATCGCAAAATAACGTTCTACTTCTAGGAAGCATCTGTGGGCATTGCTTGCTCCAACAGCTTTCTTTTTTTCTTCCTCTTATTTTCTTTAAGTGTAACCACGTATGTGAAGTGAGTTTGTTGTCAAACCAAGTGAAAGTTGACGGTTTGACAGCCCTGGAGCCTGCAATCTTCCTGGAGCAGCGAGGATGCAGCAGGCAGATCAAGCGAAGTGCTATCAGCCCTCTCATCTCTTCTGCACAGCCTTCCCCGAGGGCTGAAAGCACAGATATTTCTCCATCTGCAGCTGCTGGCTGGTGCCTTTGCTGACTGCTGTGCCCGGGGATTTTGTGCTATGGATCCCTGCATGCTCCAGGTTGCCCTGAAAAATACCAATGCAACAGCAACTGAGCAGCTCTGAGCCAGCGCTGAATCCGGTGCTGCTGACCTGAGCTGGTTTTCTGATTATTCCTAAATCTTCCCATCCATGAGTGTTTGTTTCTAGTAGTTTCCTTAGCAGTCTCCCTGTTCCAGCAGCCTCCACCCCTGCCCTCCTATGCTTTTCAGACCTACCTTGGTAAACAGAGTGTTGTGATCCGAAACGCCCACGTTTTTCTGCCTGGAGTGACCAAGGGCTGCAGCGTCACGCTGGGAATTCTCACCATAGCAACTACCAGCATTGACAGAATTTGGTACTCATTAAATAGGCTGTTTGTTTACCTCTCGGGCAGCAAGAGGAGACTACAACCAGAGCTGAAACACTGCCAGCTGAACAATGCTGGGCTGCCATCGTAACTTCACGCGTGGAACACATAATTACTGTGTTCTGTAAGTGAAACAGATACAGAAAGCCTGTGTAGGATGGGAGTGTTGAAGATGTAGGGTGACATGGTATTATTATCAGGAGATCAGCAAGCATGCTTGTCAGACACTGCTACGTGCTCTCGATGGATCCAGCAAAAAGTGAGTCCTGAGTCACATCCCCTGGACAGATGATCTAAATGACTGTGTTCACAGAGGTCAGTACATGGACTTACCCAGCAGCAAATGCACTGGGCGGGGGAAGAAATTATTGGTACCCCAGCAGAAAATGCTGAAGCTTGCAGAGAGAGACTCAGTGCTCAGCCACTCAGGGATCAAATGTGCAGGAGTGGCTTTTAAGATGTTTGTCAATACCCAAAATGTAGAATCACCTAACAGTGCAAAAGTGACTTTCAGAAAACATATCACATCATCTGTGCAACCATTTCAGTTCCAGGAGTGTGGCACCCGCCAGCCTCTGGGCAACCCTGTGCTTCCAGTGGGACATCACCTGTTGCAGAGCTGCTGTCAGCGCTTCAGCAAGGAATACTGGTGACAAAAATAAGAGGAAGCACCAGAGCTGAACCTCTTCTGCCCACTACAGAGCTGCCCAGCTTTCAACACCTTCACAGGGGTGCTGCTGGGTACCCACCACTGCTCAGGCAGGAGCAGGCTGATGCTCAGCCTCAGCACAAGAACTCCAAGCTGTGGTGTCCTGTGGGTGCTGCACCCACTTCAGGCAGCCCTGTAAAATCAACTCATGGGTTTAGGACAGCCAAATCCACGCAGAAGGAGCACGTGCAGGCATGGCCAGAGCATGGACTGGGAGCATTGAGCACTGACCATGTGGCATCCCTTGGCACACAGCTGGAGTTTCTGTCCAGCACGTGAATGCATTGACCACTTTCTATACACCCCCTGCATCTGGATAGAATTCCTGCTTGCCCCTGCCTGCTGCCAGAGCACCGCTGAAATTCAGGATGTTGTTGGCAGTGAGGACCCCAATCCTGGCAGCAGCTGTAAGATGCTGAAAAAGAAAAGAGAAGTCCTAGTGCACATTCCTCATTTGGCATTCCCTTTAAAAGGGGCCAGGACTGCTGCTTGGGTCCCTGCCCCAGGCGGGGAGGGGGCAGGAGGTGGACTGAAGTCACTTTCTGTAGTCACCTAATTAGAGCATTTCAGAAGAAGGACAGGTCCAAACACCATCCCCTCTGCCCCTTAGGGAGCACAATAGGTGTCCAGTCACAGCTGGCATGCTCAGGACTTCGTGCAGGCAGGGGCTTGTAGGAAGGGAGGGCAAAGGGGAGAAATACCTCCGAGACAAAGGTGAGCCTGGGAGCCAGGCTCCATAGCTCTGCTGACTGCAAAAGGCTGAGGATTCTGCATGCTGTTATTAACACCTTTCCTCAGGTCTTACCTTGAACTAACCTTCCTCCCCTCCTTAGGCAGTAATATTTGCCTTTTTTCCCCCTAACCTTATCATCTTGTTAACAGTCCTCCTTCTATGCAGGTGCTAACCCTTCTTTTCACTTACCTTGAGTAATTAAGAAAATTAAAGTCCCTATCTTTGCTCAGATATACCTAGATTGGAACTGCTCCTTCTTTTTCAAACCCAAAGAAGGGATTTTAGAGCTCTAAACTTGCCTGTTTTCTCTAACCATGTGAGTTTGATGAGGGTCACTATCCTTCCAACCGTGACCTTGCTTAGTGGCAGGGAGAAGAAAACCCTGTGCTCTTGTCCCTGTTTCCCGAAATCTTTCCACATCTGTTCAATTTTAAATGCAGAGGGCTTTCCTTAGGGGTGCCTCGAGCATGGGGCTGGGGAGTTGTTTCCTCTCCCCACCTCCTGGCACAGTTATCCTTCTTTCAGCATCAGTGGGAGAAGGGATGGGGAACACCACTGCATCCCAACTTGGTGTGGATGGCCTCCTGGGGACTGTCACTGAGTTTGGCTCCTCATCTGAGTGTACCACCCTGGCAGCCAGAGTCTGATCCCCACAGCTGGCTCCTCCCAGTCCAAAGCAGCAGGAGAGACCCCAGAAGGCAGTGAGGAATAAATTATACTGCAGCAATAATGGGTTCAACCACCAAGACATTGGGAAGGCTTATACAGGCTGGGCCAACACAGCTTTGCTGCCACTTCCCAGGGCACAGCTCTGAGTCCTGCTGATCCCACCCAGACCCAGACTTTGATGTGGGGGTACCACTGTGATTCACTTGGGCATCACAGCCCCTCACAGCTTCAGTACTCCCTGCTTCTGGATGCTCGACTTTAGCTGGCATAGATCTCATTTTCTGAGGTGCCAGCCTCTCCTGCTGCAGTGAGACCACAGCAGAAGCATCAAACTAAAGCCTCCAGTTTGGACAGAGAATGGGGATAGCAGCATGCCCAGAGGGGAGAGGTTATGGCTCTGCTTTGAAAGGACAAGGATGGAGTGCAGTGAAGGCATGAGGATTAAGCAAATGCTAATGGTGAGCAGGTAAATGGGTGATCAGATTAGAGGGAGAGCTGCAGGCCCTTGCATGTGGAGACAGGCAGAACTGTGGGGCAGCTGCTGGCCACGGGGCTCTTCCTGGGGCTGCTGCTGCCTCTCACAGTGGTGCTGCTGTGCCTTGTTTCCAGGCTGCTCATGGCAGGTTGCTGCTGTGTTGCTCTTGTTCCAGCCCTACCACTTACTATGAAAAGGCACATTTTCCATTTCAAAGTATTTTTCTACTGACTGGGATGTAAGCAAGAGTATGACAAAATGTGGTCATGAATATTTCAGGGTGATCATAGGAAGACCTTCAATAGCTAAAATTTCTTCAGTGTCAGACATTTGGTGGGGCTTGAAGATACAGAGGTGTTGAAAGATGGTTCCCTGCCATTCAGTTCTGCAAGGAGAGGGGTGATGGCATGTGTCAGGCTCTGATGGAATGATTTCCCAGTTTCCCAGGAGACCTTTCAGTCATCTGTGTGTGGAGCTTCCTCAATACAGGGGAAAATTGCAGTCCCTTAGAAATTCATCCCATGGGTAGAAGGAGACTTAGAAATTATATCTTTGCTCAACAAATAAGCAATATGCAAAATGAATTACCTAAAACTGAAAAAAAAAAAAAAAAAGTGTCATGGTTTAACCCAGGACAATTAGATTTTGTATGTTACTTACTTAGCTAAGAGGGAAGATATTTTTCCACCAGAGTATCTCTTTCTGCTTTCCAACTTCTATGATTTCTCATGAGCAGCAATTTTTCAACTGCATTTTCAAACACTGAGGGGAGCAATTGAGGATATTGTGGAATTGAACACTGGAAAGAAACCAGAAGCCTGTTTTCCTCAATCCACAGGAGTGTCCCAACCTGAGTCTTTTGCTAAACTCAAACCATCCCTGAACACCAGCAGTTGTTTCTGGTTACTGCTTTAGAATAGCACCAGTGGCTTTTCCTGTTGACAGTAGGGGCAGCTTTGGATTTCTCCAGGGGGAGGGAATGATGTGACTTGATGCACGTTAGCCCTGCTAGACCCTTCCTCCCTGACCCCTGTGCTGGGCTGCCAGACATCAGGAGCTGAGCTTCTCCCCTCCTGTGCCCTGAGCTGTGGGACTGCAGGCACATCCACCTGCCCACTTGGAATATGCTCCTTCCCACTGTGAAGCTGCATGTCCATGCTTTGGGGCTGAATTGAAGCTGGGCTTCAGGGGTAGCTAAGCCCAAACCAGACCTGAACCCCCAAATTTATCCTAGTTCAAATACCTGGCAGACAACTGTGACTTAAACAATAAATTGCTTTGTTTCCCATTTCTGACTCATCCTCTTTTACTGCCTCACGTTTTCAGCAATGAATGAGTCCAACTGCCAGTTTGGAGAATTATTTTTGTGGCAGAGTATGCCTGATGGAAGAGACAACCATTGCTATCCATTTCCATTAGCAGCCTGTCAATAGAAATTAAATTACATGAATAAGGCGCTATCAGTGCCAACATCACTGCAGGAAAACATTAATTAATCCTCATTTACATTAGTCAGTGCTACCATCAAATAGACTCTTCTGTTGCTACCAAAGACATTTCCACAAATGATTGTTGCTGTCTGATAAACAGATTCACAGAACCTCACTGACTCACTTGTTGGGCACTCGCCATCATATTCAGGGTCTGAAAGAGGCAAATGCTTTGTGGGATCCTATTCAAAACCCAGGTTTGACACTGGGCCTCCCAGTCATATTCAAACCAACATAAACCCCAAAGAGCTGGGGCTTCGGGCTGTAAAGAAAATAAACCCCCAACTAACTTATAACAGTCACAGCAAATTTATTTTTGGGAGGAGTTCAAGATGTGCCCTTCACCAGTGTATCTAAACATCCCTGAGGGGTCTGATAATCTTTTAGAGGGGGCTGAACGATAGAGGGAAAATGGAGGGGACTGATCCTTGCCTTCTGGCTTGTGGAAGAAAGATGAAAAGCTAAACTCTGAGAGAACATTTATGTCAGACATGCCCTATTTAAACCACATGATGCCTTTACTTTTGACTTTTTGAGCCCTGCTGAAATCCAGATTTCCAAACAGGCTCTGCCTTCTCTGCAGGTTGAAGGAACAGACATCTAAACTCCAGTGCCCTCTGAGGGGCTCCAAGCCTGCCTCTGCAACCAGTCCCCATCTGCCAGCCTTCTGTCCCAGGAAAAGATCACAAGGAGCAGTGCTGCTGCACCAGGAAAGCTGTCTTTTGCACATACCTTGTGGGAGATAAAGAAAACATGATACATGGCGAAATTCACAGCTGGGGCTCACCCAGTGCTGGAGAAGTGACAATAGTGTGACCATAAAGAGTCATCATTATCCCAAAAGCTTCTCCCTAATGTTTTCACCATTCCATTCATCCATTGCACTGGCACACCTGACTTAACCACCAAACAACATGAACATGGATCTGTAGCATAAGCAATGCAAACCCTTGGCTTCCCTCTGGGGATCTCCTGGGAAGGCAGAGTCAGAAAACACTTTGGAGAGGTACTGTGCCTGATTTGGGACTGTAAGTTCCCAGATCTGAATACTACTCACAGCAATAGTTACACCATTTCCAAGTCCTCCCATGACTGTGGAAGAAGAACTGTGATGGAGAAGAAGCGCCTGATGGAACAGGTTGCTTCTCCAAAAGCTGGGCAGGTGTTGGCTCAGGCTGAGCCACACACAAGATAGAGCTGGTCACTACAGGTGCCTCTGCCTGTGGTGGAAACCAGAAATTATGACAGCAGTCCTGGTGGCAAAAAACAGAGGGATGAAGAAGGATGATTTAGGATGAAACAAAGAAAATACCAGAACATCTCAAAATCATGGCAGTAACTTTTTTCTAAGTTGCACTGCAGAGCTTGCTTTGCTGGCCACTGAGGTGACTGTGTTTCAGTGTCACAAATATGTTATTCTGCTTTGCTGCAGGAGACAAAATGGCCTAGTAGGAGGTGGGAATGGAAATTACAGTCAGCAGCAGCTTTTGCCAAGAGATAAGAAATGCCATTAGCAGCTCTTCTCTGTGGCAGACTGCTGGGTCATGGGTGCTGCTCCTCCTCCCTGAGCATTTCCTCCAGTCACCAGCACTGCCAGGGGCCTGCTTTGATGGGCAGATCTGCAAATTCACATCTCCACTGGAGACCTGTGCACTTGTGCTCGGGGTCTTTCTTTTAACCCATGTGCAAAATAGCACTGGTGCAGCCCTATACACCGAAAAGCACTATTTTGAGCTAATAATGGTGTATAGAGAAATAACAGAAAAAATCTGCCTGAAATATCTGCATTATGGTAGGTTTTGAAATCCTTTTCTGTGCTTTGGTTATATAGTATCCGGCACAAACTACTGGTTACTGCAATAAGTCTTTAAATCTACTGTGAGTGCCCTTCCACTTCTTTTCTTCCTTTCACAAGGCTTGTGTTCAGCATCTAAATGACTATTTGGAATGTATTAAGCAATAAACAGTAGAGTACAGGTGAAAAAGCGTACCTGGGATAAAGCTAAGGCAGTATCCACACCGCCAGTGCGTGCACAGGCAAAAGCAAGAGCAAGAAATGTAGGATGCACCTCAGGAACACAGCACATGAAAACAGAATATACCCCATAACCCTCCCAAGATTTAGAGTGAGGAAGTGGAGATGTAAACAGCATCTATTGCTTGGTCCTTTTCCAGCATGAGCAGTCCTGGGAGGACAGGGAGGGGCAGCAGTTCCCACCCTGGATAGGAGATGCTGAAATGGGGCTTTGGAGCTCTGCTGGTCCATGGAGGGGCTGCTCCCTGCAGAGCCCAGCCTGGTCCTGCTGGCTGTGGGTGTGCAGGCATCAACCTCCTGCTGCATCTCGCTCTCCATCTCTCCATCTATGGGGAGGGAAGTGTTTTGGTGAATGTTCCCCCGACCCTGATGCCTGAAAAGGTCTCTGTGGGAGATAATGGTGAGCAGCCCTCGAAGAAATCATGAGCTAAAGCTGACTCACAGTGATTGCTTGAAACGTGTTCCCCAGTCACCTGCTACCTTGTGCCGAGTGCCAGATTAATATAATGAACCCCTGATCCTTCACTTAATAGCTACACTGTGGCTCAAAAGCTGGGGACTCCTACACCATGTAAATTTGCCTAGATTTGATACGCCTACTGGTGACCTCCAGCCCTTTTAATAAGGGTTTCATTTCTCAGAATAGAATGGATTTATTCTCTCGTTTTTTTTTAATTTCAGTGAGATAAATGGAGCAGGAGTCAGGTCCCTAATGTTATGTTAAACTGCACTGAATTAGCTGAGGCAGAAAAACCTCAACACAGGTAAAATGTCAGGTATTTAGGATTTTTAAATGCTTATCTCTAGTTTCCTTGCATGAGCTGCTTTGTTTCTTCATTTGTTTTTTCACAGTAAATAAGTTTTTCTCACTTTTCCAGATAATTAACATTTCTGCTTCAAAGCCAAGAGTGAGGATGTGAGGGCTGATACTCCAGGGGGACAAGTAAAATAAGAATCATAGAATAACAGAACTGTTTGGGTTGGAAGGGACCTTAAAGTTCATCCTATTCCACCCCCCCTGCCATGGGTAGGGACATCTGATTAGGCGTAATCAGATAAAAATAATGTGGCACCAGGAAAGACTGATAGTGGCAAAATCAGGGAAGAAAATGTGGATAGTCTTACCTTGATGTGCTTAAAGAACAGGGAGTTAAAGAAGTCAACTCCAGTATGTGCTGAGATGTCAAAGCCAAAAATCACCTTCAAATTACTCATCACCTTAGAAAATGCACACTTGATTGAAAACAATCTCCTTAACTAAACTCAAAGACTTGTTTTCACAAGCCCCTGTTCCATCTGGCCAAGGCTATATTCAGCAGCTGGGATGTCTCCCACATGGCCAATATTCCTATGGCATGTGAACAACTTGGTATCCATATACCATGCGCTCCCTGCTTTCTCCCACAGCTTGGGGATGGGCAGCCAAACAGGGTGCAAGGGGCAAACCCTGCTCTGTGGCAGTGACAGAGGTGATTTCCTTGTTTTGCTCCTGGACACAAGGTGAGTCCAGCTGTAAGAGAAGGTGGGGCATTCCTCATGTGCTGTGTGCCGCTTCCTTCCAGCTCTCAGTCTTTGCACTCCAGGAGGGGCTGGAGGCTCACTGGGAGCACACAGGGCTCTGGGGGGCTCTTTCAGTGACTGCTGAAGAAAGCAGGTGGTGGGTTAGATGAGGGAGAACAGATGGTCTGAGGAGGGTGTTCCTACACCAGGCTGGAGAAATCATCTCTTCCCTGCACCTCCCTCATGCAAGCTGCACGAAGTACGTGGCAAACTACTCACATGCAGTTTTTTGGTGTATTCCTCATTTTTTCTGTGCACAGTATGAGACACTCATTTATTTTACTGAGATACATTGCCACCACACTTTATAGCACCTGAATGCCTCCCACATGAAGAGCCAAAGTTAAGTCCCTGGAGAGCAATGATCATTTGCTTTTTGCTCTTGTGTCTCTCCGGTCCCTTCATGGGTCTGCTGAACAGGTGTGTACAGGTGCACCTCAGGTGGGAGGAGAGGGGAGAGGTGGGAGATATCCACTGACTTGGCTGTGCTGCAGCAGGGATGTAAGGGCACAACTCTGCATCAATACTTTAGATGTTCTGGTGTCTGAGTGCTCACAGGCAGCGCAAAGTCTTTATGTTCAAACCACAAAGTCTGCTTGGTGCTTTGAAACATGGAACATTCAGAAAAATCTCAAGCTGAGCACTCTTAGTAATTGGTAAAGTAGCAGTTTTGACCTTAATGTCCTAGTTTCTCATTTTTTCAGCTTTCCAAAAGAGATAATGTCACTAGGTCTCTCAGGGAGTCATGCAGCAATGCTAGCAACCTGCTCTGCTGCTGCAAAGAGCAATTGGTCTGAATGAGTCATGAAAACTGAGGTGCTGATGTAATTGAAGACATCCTAAATGCTGCTGCTTTACTTGTGCAGTGCTTGGTTTTCCAGTCCTAATTATAATTTCAAAGATATAAATTGTTCCTTACCAGTCCATGAGAAGTAAGAGGGAAAGAAAAAGATCATCCTCAGATTGCTGTTTCATGGCTTGATCCTGGGATGGCTGTTCAGTGACTCAGTTAAAGTAACTTGAAAGATTTTCTATCTTTAATGTCAGTTACATCTCAAATAAGACACAGCAGAATGGTGAGATGAAAGCTTCTGTAGAAAGGAGATGGAGAACGGGCAGGATGGTGAGATATTTAGTCCATTCAGCTACACACACTTCTTGTGTTGCTGTAATACTTGGAGGCCCAGCTGTGGTCCAGCAGCTCAGTTTGGAGAGCTCTTTTTTGTTCTCCTCCTCTGTTGCACATTTGCTTTGAGATAGCAGGTAATTGCATGGGAAATAGAAGATGGGCAGGAGACCAGGACGTGCTTTGGTTCTCAATGGCCATCCAGAAAAAGTGAGGGATTTCTATGGATAAGTACATGCCAGACATCCCATCAGGAACATGTTTAATCAGTCAACAGTGATGACCCTCCTAAAAATTGCCATTTGCCTTAGATAAGACATATCTCTCTGATAACCTCAGTATTTGCCTTATTCAAGATAATTCCCATAACAAGTACAATGAACTTGGTGCTATTTGTTTAAGCAAAATTATTTATGAAGGGAATGGCTGGTGCTGTAACTCTCACACTTGCAGGTGTTCTTGGGTAGGTGATGGTCACAACCATGACCAGCCTGGGGGAGTGAGCACAGCACCTCAGGGCTCTTCCCATCCACTTTCCCTGGGAAGCTCACCCAGATGTCTGCCACAGCCCAGCTGGCCATGGCGAGACTGAGCAAAGCCGCTGATACAATTTTAGTCAGTATTTTCAGCGTCCTTTTTCAGTTTTCTGCCAAGGTCCTTCTTGGTTTCCAGGTGCTTTTGTGGCTGTGGCCGGGAGAAGGTGGCAGGTTGGGAAGGGCACTGGGTGAGGATGTGGCTGGGTCCATTGCCTGAGGGACATGGGGGTGGATTAGATCTCACATGGATGGGAAGGACAACATTGTGTCCCCAGCCAGGGATGGTGTGTTTTTCTTACCTGGTGAAGCAAAATGTTGAATGTAAGAGATAATTCTATGCAAGCCAAGAAATGGAGAAAATACTACAGAAGGGAAATGGAAGAAAAAATTCTCCTGAAAGCAAGGCAAGCTTTCACCATCAAGAAAATTTTTGCAAAAGAAACAGCAGAGATTTTAACTTTTTCACTATAGTTTATACATCTATATCTATATCTATATCTATATCTATGCATGGATATGTGTGTGTGTCAATGTCAAATCCCCCAGTCCAAGATTAGTATGCTGACCATTCAATTGAACCTGTGAGGAACATTATACAGACCTACAGACCCAGGAATGACAAGGATTTTACAATGGGCATATACACACACAGGACCCTGAAGCCTAATAAGGAAACTCTTTACCATTTGTTTAAAGACTACATAATTTATGTTTTTCATCATCTCACAGGGGAGAGAAGGTTGTTTACTTTGATTTGTTGATGCAGCAATTTTAAACATACGGTATGGTATGTGGAGTCTATCTGGAAAAATATACCTTATTGATCATGGTGTAACCAACCCAAAAGCCATGGCAGGTAAAGAAAGAAATTTTGTGTAGCATAGAGAGTGCGCCATTCTCAGTCATATTATACACCGGAACTCTTTATGTGATGTTTGTGATCAAAAGCACCTTGCCTGACAGAAAAATTTAAAAGTAAGGTATGAAACACCCGATCTGAATTGTGCCTTGAGGGCAGAAGGTGAGAGAGGTACCCACAGTCACCACATGCTGCACAGCTCCCAGAAGCCATGGTTTGAGGTTTGAGCTCTAGGGGGCAGGTAGCTGTGGAACCAGAGGAACAGTGAGGCAACTCCATGGAAAATCTGCAGTGATAAATTGTTTGCTCCTAATATAAGCAGGTTCATAAACCAATCTGATCCCTGAAGCTTGACAGAGACCAGATACCAGAAAGCACATGTCCAGCTGCAGAGTTGGCAGAAACCATACCTGGGATCCTGACCCAGGTGTAGCATTACACGGTGCTTCAGACAGGTTGGACTACTCGCCATACCCTCACTTGGTTACCCAGTGCTGTGCCATACAGTGAGGCTCTCAGAGCTAACCCAAGCTTTGATTTTGTCATCAAAGTGCTCTGCCTTGGGTATGTCTGATTGTGCTTTGGGAGTTCAGTCTGTCTGATTGTGCTGCCAAGCAAAGCATGGGGCTGAGCATGGCCCATCACTGACACCAGCAGCACAGAGGTGGGCAACCTGGAAAGCCCCTGGGATGGGGCTCTCCCTGCAGCTGCCCTGGCCAGAAGGTCCCCCTTGGTTGCAGAGTGGGTGCAGCAGTGATGCTGTCCCCAGCTCGGCCACGGGGACCACGCTGGAGCCCAGGTGGCCCCATGATTTCCTTCTGTGCAGGTCTCATCACCCCATCCTCCCCTCAGCCCCTGCAGCCAGCCCCTCCTTTCGCTCCCGTATCCTCACATCTCCTCTTGTTTTCATTCCCAGTACACAAGCGCGCTGACGGTCGTAAGTGGGGAGAGCAGACCTTCAATTCTTCAAACTTTTTACAAGAAAAGCGTGCACTTTGCCTAATATGGGCTGCTCCCTGGGCTCTTTGCTTACATCTATAATTTTAAACAGAAGGAGTGGGTTTTGCTGGTGGCTTTTATCTCCTCCTTGTTCCCGTTTGTTTTACTGTAAGGAAAATGTAGCCACATAGTCTTACTTCTTTGTGCAAAGGGTTTGCATTCAGGCAAGAGATAAGAAGTAACAATTTGAGTTTGATAGCACATTTTCATAGACCTGATAATCAAATGGTAGATGTACACTGCAAAAGCCAGTTTCTGCCTTCAATTCCTGAGCCTGATCAAACAAACTAGACTGGACTAACAAAACTAGAAAGATAATTCAAACCTCTAGCTTTGTTTACACCAACTACTTTTTTTAATTCTGAATGCTCTTAACATAAATTGTTACTTTTTTTGATAATACTTGTCTTTTATGTTTATATCCTAATGCATCTGGGGATTTATTGACAGTATCTCTTATCAGAATTTCTTGCATTGTGCCAAACATCATCTGAAGTATTTTGTAGAGAGAGAAAAAATAATTTCATCATACTGGGACTCATCCTGTAGCTTAACTTTTTATTAGAGGTCATGAAATCAAGATATAAAGCCACAAAGTGGTTAATGGCTAGAGCAGACTAAGAAAATCCTCTCCTTATCTCTTCTTGCCCTTTTCTCACTGAGATATTTTTTGACAAAATGAAGTTTTAGCTGCAGTGAAGCATTTTGGCTTTCCTCAGGAAAACCTAGTTGCTCCTATAGAATATGGAAAGACTTTTTTATAGTAAAATTTCGAGTTTCTTACAGCAAAAATGTCTCAGCAGAAATGTTTCAACTAAATTGACTAATAGCAGTGTGCCTATGTTCCTAGCTATTACTAGAATATATTCCAGACAGAACTTGAAATTAAGTAGACAGCTATTAATACAACTCCTTTCAGCTTCTGAATTCTCATGTTCACATGATTCCCTCTGAATTTTCTTTGTTCATGCAATAATCCTTCCTTGCCTGTTCACTACATGAACACTTGATTTACTTCAATGTTTATTTTGCACTGAAGTTGCCATATGTGAACACTATGAGCATCAAATGCTTTTCAGCATCTCATCCCTCTGCTCCTTTGGTTTGTCAAGGTACCCAGGTTGTCATTATAAATACAAATATGACCTGCTGTTACAACAAGGAGCAGCAGCTGAAGGAGCATCAGACAGTGCAAGGGAGGGGAGAGCACCCCTGTGTTGTCTCTTTTAGAGCTTTTGGAGGCCTCAAGGTGATGGCCACATGGATGAACACGGTGACCCAGGTATCAGCTTGGTACAGGGTGGTGTGACAACCTGCCTCTCTGAGCTCATTAGCTCTGGTCATACTGAATTTCAGCCAAAAAATCCCTTCCCACTCCTCCCTCTCAGCAAATTGCTCCATCCTCTTGGCCATGCTTCTAGAAGGATACTGGGGTCTGGTGAGGGCAATGTCAGAGATCAGAATTGGTTGTGGGGAAAAGATGGGGTTTTTTTTCTCCTTCCCTGTGTTATTTTCCAGCTGGATCATTTTCCTAGGCTGGCTCACAGACATGCTGTATGGGCAGGTATGTGTCAGGAGGGATTTTCCCCAGTGCTGGCAGGATGAGGTGTGGAGAGATGCAGGAATGTCAAGAACCAGCCATGCTGTTGAACAAGACCCCTCATCCCCACATCTTGGTGCAGGTGGCTAGAGCAGCCTCTGGTGAAATGGAACCCAAATGCCTCCAACAGGCTCTTGATTAAGCCATTATGATTGTGACTAATTTCTTAAATATCTGCTTTCCTTCTCATGTTCTCTCAAGAGCCTCCCACCCTGCAGTTGACTCACACGTGAGCAGGTGCTGCTGGCACGTGCTGGTCCCTCCACCCCTGCCCCCATGCCAAGCCCCAGCACTGCTCCTCTGGCATCCCCCATTCCCAGCACTGGGGATGGATTCTACCCAGACCTGTCCTGCTGCTGGTGGGGTCAGGGAAATTACACCGCGATGTAGCTCACAACATCCAAAAACCCATCTAGGTGGGGAAAAACAAAACAATTTTCCTGTTTGCTTTCCCTCTCAGGGAGGAAGAAGAGGGTTTGCAGCACACAAGGTGGGCTCCATCCAGAAACTGTCTCATCATTTCTGTGATGCATCCACTTTTCAGAAATTACTGTTTTCAGTGCTAAGTACTGCACAGACTGGGCAATGGCATTGTGGCTGGGTGATCAGGGCAGGCCTGTGAACAAGCTGGTCAGCTGCACAGTGGGAATGAGAACTGTGTTTAACTGCAGCTGTTACACCACTGACAAATGAACCTGCTCTCCTCCTGAGTCAGTCTTTCTTAAGGGAATGACAGGAGGGGCCAACTCACACAATGCTGTAATGAAAAAATCACCAGAGCACTTGTTCAAAAATTGCAGCTCAAGCATTGCCTGAGAGTCAAGTAATTCAGCAGCCTCAGCCCTGTCAGTGGAGCTCACCATGCCTCTAGTCAAGGTATGGACACCAGAGATGGACCTGACTTTGTATTTATGGGAATGTCAAGCAGGAAGGAAGCCAAGGCAAGGAGCTGCATTTCCTTGGTGATGGGTGAGAGGATTTTCACTGCTTGGCTGATACTGAAGGTCTCTGTCTTCTGGCAAAACCCTGCCATGATTCAAGGCATGATTTGGGGAGCTGTGGGCTGCTGAAGGAGAGAAGGTGACAGGTGCTCTCCTTCAGGCACCTGTCTGTCAAACACCCCTTTTCCATTGAGGTTCCCTTGGTGGCCCATAGTCACATCCATGTGCAGCAGCTCCATCCATCCAGAGGAGGCAAAGAAGGATTGTGCAAGCAGTGAATGCTGCCGAAACAGCTTCAGAATCACTCTGTGTGGATCTGGATTTGGTCCACAGGGACCAAAATGGCATAATCCACTTATTTTGGGGGCTATATTTCCCCCTGTGCTCCTGCAAGCCATTTGCCAGCTGTGCTCTGCTCTCTGCACTGCTAAAGGCCCTGCAGGGTGTCAAGGAGGGCCAAGACAACGAGCGAGCAAGGCAGCAGCAAGAAATGTCATCACACAGCTCTGCAGTGAGGAGAGAAAGGGCAGCAGACACCTGTCTCCAAAAACCTCACAAAGCATTATTAAGCTCTGGTGGCATGAAAAATATCACTGGGAAAGATGTTCCTGTGCAGAGCTGGGGCAGGGCTGATGTCTGTGCTGAGACTGTGCTGAGCCAGCTGGTGGATCTATACAATTACCAGACCCCTTCCTTCCTCGTCCTTAGCTTGGGAGAGCAGATGCAGCACCACTGAGCTCATTCCTGCTTTTTCTTCCATATTAGGTAGACCCCTAAGTGTTGTGCCCTTCACAGAGCTCACATCCTCTCCAGACAGCAGCAGATGGCACTCGACGGCTTGTGTGGTGTCCGCAACTCCTTCCGCCTGTCTCACCCTTTTGCAGGCTCCAATTCCCTCCCGCAGCATCGTGCCCCATCCCATCATCTCTGGCGGTGCTACCACTGGAGCACGCCCTTTCTCCTGCCTAAAGATATCCAGGTGCCACCAGTGTCTGTGAGCTCCTAATCAGTGGGTTCCACCTGCATCAAACTTCTGGTGCTGTGCAGAGAGCACCGCTTTCCCAAAGAGGTGGCAAAGATGTCACTGCCTTTTCCAGTGGCCTCCTGAGGCTTGCATGAAACCCAGGGTCTTTGTGTCAAACTTGGGGCCCTTGTCTCAAACTTGGGGCTTTGTATCAAATGTGGAGCCGTTGTCTCAAACTGGAGGCCTTGCATCAAACATCAGGCCTTGTATCGAAGGCCCAAGAGCACCCTCACAAGCACAGGGGTCAGCCCCGAGGGAGACAATCCCATCTCATTACAGGGGATGTTAAGGAGCAAAGCATCCCTGGGTCACATTATAAAGTTTTATATTTGACAAGGTTTCATGGGGGCTTCAACCTGCTTTGAAAGGAAAGCCTTGGGTGCCCAACTGGAGTGGCGGGTCTGCATTTTATGGGTGTCAGGGCTGTGGTTGCTCCAGGCCGGTTTGAGGGGCTGAGCTTGGGTGGAACAAAGGGCAGGGCTGGCCTGCCTATGATGTCCCTTGTACCATTGCCATCACAAGGGACACCAAAATGAGAGGCACCTAATAATAGCAGTAACAGGCAATGCTGCCCCAGAGCAGCTTGGGCAAACATTGAGTGCACACGCAGGCTGGAGGCCGGACAAGAGCCAGAGCACAAACTCGGGCATCCGAGAGAGTGGATCCCCTCCTGCACCCAGTGCCCAGTGCCTCCCAGGAGCTCCTTGGGCACAGCACAGGATGGCTGCTGCTGCTGCTGCTACTGCTGTGGCTGTGGAAGCAGCTGGGCTTTGGTGCCTGCCAGCTGCCTGGCTCCCTCTGGGAGCTGCCCCCACTTCCCTGAGGCTCCTATCCCCACTTCCCCTCCTCCTGTATCCCTCAGAGCCTCCCTCATCCCTTGTGTCCCTTGTCCTGTAGACGATGGCAGCCATCATCTTCCCAGTCTGGCTTGTGCACAGCCTTATCCAGCACCTGCAGTTGGTTGGGGATGGGCTGGAGAAGGAGACACGTTTTTTGTCTGTGGATGGAAGTGTGTGTCAAGTGCCAGGAGCAGCAGAGGATTTGGCTGCTGCGGGAGCTGGAGCAGGCAACCCGGACCAGAGCAGGAGCTCCTGGGGAGTCATGCCCTAGGCTGCCTTGCAGCAATGGCCATTCTGGGCTGCTGCTGCAGTCCTGATCCTGCTCTTGGTTCTGTGCTTTCTCCTCCAGAAAGAGAGCCATGAGCCAGAGAGCAGTGGCCAAGAGAAGTACTCCAGCAGCAGTGCAGATGAGACCAAACAATAATGGAAACAATGCTGTGGCAAAGAAAGTCCTGGAGATGAGTCCCAACACACAGAGCTGAGCTTGTGGGGGCTCACATCTCATGAGGCTCTTGGTATATATTAGGAGTAGTTCATGTTTAAATAGTTAATATGCAGAGAGTGCACTTATCCACACCAACTGATTGTTACTATGTTGTTACTGGAGATGTCCTCAGTAGGGAGAGTTAGTGTATTTATCCCTGCTCTCCTGTTTTCTCAATAAAACATAGTGTTCCAGAATCTGGATTGTGCAAGATCTTGTTGTAGTCCACGAGCCCTATTGTGCCGAATTGGTTCTAATCAGAAATTCAGCCTATTTGCACTCTGCCCATCTCATCTCATATGATGAGCTGCAACTCATGAGGGTTTAATTTCTGCTGAATTTCTCTACCTTTATTGCATCAGTTACTCTATGGCCTTGACAGAGGTCTGGTGCCACCTAAGTGGGCATGTGGATACAGAGATGGGGCTGCTGTTTCAGCAGTGGGATTTGCTGCCGCACCTTTCCTCCAGATGCAGAAGCCGACTATTGATCCAGAGTTGATTTAGCTGAAAAGCCTGTGGAAGGTAACTTCAGTGTGGACACTGTGCAAGGAGAAATAACTTGAATTTTTTTCAGATTTTTATGTTTTCACTTCCCATCACAGAGCAGTCTTTGCAGCCAAGGGGAGAAGGTGTGCACTTAGCTGATAAAAATGAACAGTGTTTCTCAGCCACATTCCTGGATTTAATGTTTGCAGATCTGATATTCACTTGTGTTGCTTCAGCAAGCGTTAGTACGCTCAAATACTAAATATTTACATAGCGTGTGTCACGTGTAGACGGGGAGGAGGGAAATCCCTGCCACTTACAGGGGAGTTAAGTGACTTTTCCATGCTTGATCTGGGCCCTAACAGGACCTGATTTTCATCAGAGTTCTTGGGGTACAGGTTTGCTCTCTTTCACGGGGACTCTGGGAGCCATGCTTTTGGGAAATGGTGTCCCTTGCCAGGGGTAAAGGAGAAATAGGGGATTTGGCATAGGCAGTTGGATAAAGCTTTTTGTGCCCCACCAAAAAATCAAGCCCTTGTGTGCACTGTGATAGCATCAGTGAGACTGGGTGGCCGTACCTCATGCACGGCTTAATTTCACACAGGAGACCATGCCAGAGACTTTAAAGAAGCAGCTGCCCCCTAATTCCAAAAATCACACAGTCTGCTGAGAAAACTCATCTCTTCCAGCCTGCACAGCAAACAAGTTGTTGCTCTTTCTGTTGACAACAAGCCATAAATTACCCAGTTATAAAAGGGAACAGCAGCCAGAGGAGATGTGCTCAAAACAGCTAACAGGCATTTTATTTCAGCAGGGAAGGGCAAAACCCTTGTGTTTAAGGGAGGTGCCTCCCAGTTTACCCAAGGTGCCCAGCAGCCTGCTGGCTTCTATAGGTTGCTACCGTAAAGGTCACATAGATGGCTTGGGAATAATGCATTCCCCTTGCTCATGTCAGGCGGATGGAGCTGAAAGTCTCTCAGGACTGGTTGTCTCCTGCATGTTTATTTTACTCAGTGGTATCATGTCAGTGTGTCTGCCTAAATATAGCTTCTGTGAAGAGCATTTCTAAGTTTCCTGTTACAGTTTCACTCACAGTTACCTTACAGTAAGTGGAGGAAAATCAATGTAATCTCAATTACACACTGCCTCTAAATGTGCCTTGCTGGAAATTCTGCCCAGATTGATTCTCCTCTCATGGAAACTGCCCGTCCTCTCTTCCTTTCTCCCTCTCTATCTCTCCTTTTTGTTGTAATAAACCACAATTTTATAATTTAAAACCCTCTCACTCTCCTTTTTCTGATGTGCCCTGCAGATAAGGCTTTCACAGGAACCAACAGTGCAGAAACCATGGAGTCCCTGGCCAGAGTTGCAACTGTGAAGTTGGGATTAATTGACTCTGTGGCATTAGGAGATGACAATTTCAGCAGCTTCAATAAAGTAAACTGAGCAGAAGGGTCAAATTCAAGGTAATCTCTGAAGAGCAAACATGAGCGTAGAGATTCCTCCTTTTGTCTTTTGCAGACAAGACAATCCTACAAGTAGCACGAAAACAGTTGATTTAAAAATTTATTCCCTTTGCTGTGGTGTTTAAATGCAGCTCACTCACTGGTCCCCTTTGTCTTCCAGTAACATGTATCCACAGATACACAGAAAATCTACTATTATCAAATCCCTTCAGTGTCAGTGGCAGCCGGTCACCAGTAAACAATCACAGCTATAAAATGATCCAACAGATGTAATGCTAGAGATGAGTAGTCCAAAATAGAAAGCCTAAAAATAGGTCTCCAGGGCCAAATCGCACCCTCTTTTTTATGCTGTGCTCTGCCATTTTTGGCCCACAATTGGCACTTTGATTCCAAATAGAGGTAGTCCCACAGCCACAAATACACTCTGGGAAGGGACAGGATGGGGGGATGTTGTCATGTGGGGCCCTGACTGCAATGATCACCCCCAGACTAGTCATTATCCTAAACAAGGTTATTGAGATTATTATTACTATTACCGTTACTATTCTATGACTATGACTATGACTATGACTATTAGTATTATTACTATTATTATTGTTGTTATTTACCCCTCAAATGTCCCCCTAATCCAACACCAGGGGTTTTGCTGAGGCAAACAGCCTCTGTTTGCACACTGATACGTATTTTTAAAAACTCAGACCTGAGGTAGGGTCTAATGCCCAGCATGGTTGTATTGGTATGTGCAAAAAACCAAAGCACCAAAGCTTCAGCTGCTGCAGGAAAGTGGAGTGGAGTTATGGCAGAGAGAGATCAAGTCACAATGGGGGATGACACCACTGTGCTGTCCAACCCAAGATGGGGCTGGCGATATGTGTCCTGCACTCTTGTCATGGGTCCCCAGTTCCCCCATCCAGCAGGGAGGTTTCATCAGGAGATTTTGGTTTTATCTTGCTTTCACATCCCGAGACTGGAGACTGAGCCAAAAGGAGAGCACAGATCCCTCAGGGGCTGAGCAGCTGCTTTGCATTACAATGTCTATTAAAGCCTGGAGATAAATGCAGGGTTATTCTCTGCTTTTTTGAAAGGAGGGACCTAGAAGATGTGTTGAAAACAGAGAAGGGTGTTGCAGCCAGAGGGACCCCAAAGAGAGACCTTACAGACCTGTCACCATCAGGTCTTAGAAAGCTTGTTCCTACAAGTGAGGAGCAGGTGACATCAGCTATTTTGGCCTATCTGGGTACTATCTCAGACTCTGATCCTATCAGACCTTGTGAGCCAAACAAGACAAGGCCACAACAGCAGCTGGCTGGGAAATTTCCAGGGAAAAGAAGCAAGCAAGCAGCCTTTTCAAATCTGACCCTCTTCTCAGTTCAGGGCCCCTGCAAGGAGACTGAGACATGAGGCAGGATGGGACATTAAAGTCTCAAATGCGAGGTCAGTTCAAAGACCTCACTCCCAGCATTTCCCAGTTCTCATTCTGATAGTTTATTTGCCTCTTTAAATGCTGTGTGTTTAGCTTGGGTCACCACTGAATGTGGAGGTGGATGGGCACAACGTATGCCCTGAGCAGAAATGGAATTTGCCCGGCCAGAAAAGGGGTATGGGATCAGAGGAAAGTTGGAAAGTATTAAAGCTCCTGGAAGAGTGTAGTATCTTTCATTCTCACCCCTGAAGACAAGTGACTAGCTGCTTACATAAGAAACAGCCACAGCTGGAGAAGCTCTGGCAGCTTCCATCAGTGCCAGCCTCTGGGGCAGGAAGGATGATCCAGAGGACGCAGAGAGGGCACAGGGGGTATCCCAGTGCCCAGAGATGGGTCTGGCTGCCCCTCCATTCTGCTTGACAGGACTGGTGTTCAGCGGGTCTGACCGACCAGGTGCATTTCTCATGCCAGTGTGGCACGGCCATCAGCCATGCATCCACGGGACCACTACCCTGTGCCAGCTTACACTGGGAATGCTAAGGGGATGGGCTGAAAGGAGCTCTTCATGCTCATCCTTCCAGACCAGGAGTCTGTTTGCTGCCTCTCTTGGCTGATCTGGGAGGGTTAGAGAGGAGCCCTTCTCGAACTGCCAGGTGAACTGTCCTGCAAGTGCCCTACAAATTATCCTACAATCTGCCCTACAAACTGTCCTACAAGCTGCCAGACCAACAGTGGGATGAGCTATGGCCATGCACCACGCCCATTTGCCCATCAGTGCATTTCTGCCCGTTTGCCCATCAATGCATTTCTTGTACCTTAGCCCATCAGTGCATTTCTTGTACCTTAGCCCATCAGTGCATTTCTTGCCCATTTGCCTGTTAGCTGTTTGCGCATTTTTTGTCCATTTTTGTCCTTTTGCCCATTTGCTGTTCCCCGAGGCCGTTTGAACCCCCCCTCGGGTGCTCCTGGCTCTGCCCCTCCTCACATGGTTCACTTCTGGACCTGCTGGGGCCTGGGGCTGTCCCTGGGCTGGGGAACTCGGAGTAACCCTTACCCCCACACTCACCTCAGCCACCACCTGAGGCTGTCACTGTTGTTCCTCCCTCTCTGCAGTTGTGCAAAGACAACTCCCCCACCCCCAGTGAGATGGGGATGAGATGAAGGCCAGAGGTTTAGCAGCTGTCTGCAGGCACTGCCCCAGAAAGTGCTGATTTCTCACTTCATGAAGAGAAAATTTAATGTGATCTCAGCATCCCCCTTTCCCCAGTGATGAACACACTTGTGCCAGCTCAGATTCAGTGTCTGAGCCATGGGACACCACCTCCCTGTGGCACTTACAGAAGCTTCCAAAGACATGGAGGTGGCTTTGTAATGGAAACCAAATGAGATGTCTCCTAAAACATGTTTCCTGGAAGGGTCCTGGCTCAGTTCCAGGACAGGCAATGGCCCTTTGGTTCTGCCTGGCACAAGGTTTACACGAGCTCTTCCTGCCCAAAAGACAGTGGACAGTGGGCTTTGGCTGCCTGCATCCCTCATCCAGCTGGAGCACATAGCATTAGCTAGGATGCTCATATTTCTTGGTGAAAGAAAACAATAAAACCAGAGCAAGTATTAAGGGATGCCCAGCCTGTGTTTATTTTATCCTGACATGCTCACACATCTCCAGTTTTTCACAGATTAATTCTTACTCCCTGTGTTGTGGCTTTTTTCAATTTTACAGAGATTTGAAGCTGAACTCATTTACACTAGAAAGACTGTTTCTTGCTTCAGCTTCCCGACATGGGTTAAAATCAATAACATTAAAGTTTATTTTAAACACTTTCGTTTAGCAAAGCAATTTTCTCAGCATTCCAGCCTGCTGTCAGTTTTTTCACTGCTATTTGCAATGCATTAGGTGCAGTAAAGGAGTGTTTCACAATCCCATCTGCTTTCAAAGACCTTTCTAACAAACCCTGCAATGAGGATATAATTCATGTGATGACCTTGGTCAAAAACAAACACAGACCCCAAGGTGCAGCATGTGCAAGGGGGTTGATACACTCACAAGTTTCGTTAAAAAAGAGGTTTTATATGTCACTGTCTTGCCAAACTTGGCTGGCCTTGTGTGCACCCAGCAGCATCACTGCTGCTGGGCAGGGAACTATCCTTTGGCTCATTTGGAGGTCCTGAAATACATTTCATGGTTTTAAATAGAACCCCTAGCCTGAGAAATGCCCATGAGCTGATGTTTGCAAATACATGATGCTATTACCTTGTCAGCAGAATAAACTTATGTGCCATACTCTTCAACAGCAGAACTTAAAGAGATGATCAGACATTTTTGTGAGTTAGAAGGGGTTGGAGGAGGCAAGGTGGGAGAAGAAATTTGCCACAGATGACACAGGTCTGCAAGTAGGTCCCCTAAGGAGAGGACAGTTGGGTTTTCTGTGCTGCAAACCTGTGTGACTGCCACAGACCAGGTTTTAAGCAGCTGATCTGGAGGAGCTGCAGACTCAGCTGCTGTCATGGAGCATTGAGCCATACATGGACCAGGCTTTGACATTTCCCCCCACTTCTGAAAACCAGGTCACCTCTCAGGTGCTGGCAGTGACATTAAAAGTCTAATTTTAGGCTCCTGGCTGCAGCAATCATCCCTGTAAATGCTCAGTTTCTCTGCCAAGCTTCTGTAGGCTGGAGTGGAAATTTGCATCAAAAGGCTTTACTGTCTGCACTCTGAATGGAAATAAAAAAATACTCAGGAAGATCATCTGGACAGAGTTACCTCTGAGAGGACAACACAAACAATAGAGAAAGAATTAGTTATTTTGTTTTTCAGCACAGTTTTAGGGCCCAGTTTGTGATTTTCCCCATCTTTCCACCCTCCCTATATGGGCTGCTGGCAGTTGTAGGCTGCCACCACACTGACTGTCCCTTGGAGCCCCTGGAATGCTCCATGCTCAGCACCAGTTACATTTAGAAACAAAACTGGACCAGAAGGTAGCTGTGAGCAGCTTGAAATGCTGTTGGCTCTGTTGTCTCATCTCACATCTGCTGCACACTGGAAGGTAGATGGGGACTGCAGAAAACTTGGCATTTTGTGGGAAGGAGGTGGTAGCAGGAAGGGATGGTGGAGGCTTTGAGGAAGGAGGGGACTGGATACTTTCCACCCTGGTTCCACACACATAACTGATATTCTGGGATGACCCCTGGGTTATCTGAGCATGCAGATTAGCTGAGGCCTTGTTTGAAAGGACAGTTCTTTTACAGTGGTCAGAGTTATCTGAGATGCAGGCTACATGCATGAAAACACAATACTTGGAGCTTCTCAATTCAAAGCATTGTGGTGTGATAATGAGATACATATTATATGCCCTTAAATCATGTCTACAGCAGTGATTACAAATTCACATAGTCCTGTCTCAGCATGCACCAGGATCACAGTCAGACCTGGAAAAAATTCTTTGGGATGGACTATTCAAGTGCTCCAAATTCCTGCTCAGTCTCTGGGAGAGGATACTGATTCAGTGCTACCTTTGTTTCTGCAGCCTTTCATCTTGGAGAAAGCCTGTGCCACTTGCAGAGAAGGTCCTGCAGATATTTGGGCCACAGCAGTTACATCCAGCCACTGCCACTCTCCTAACACAGTAGTACAGACACATGCCAGCTGGCAGAGAGTCAAATCCTGGCCCTACAAAAACGTGGATTTTATGGCATAGGCCAGGGTTTCACCAGAAATATTCCTGCTCAACTTCATACCTTTTATCCTTGTTCATTAGAACTTAAAATCCAAGTGAACAGACCACCCAGGCACTGGTCAGAGAAATGCATTCTCCAGTGTCTGGAGGAACAAGGAGGTTTGCTGTGTCCCTTTTTACTGGGTCTCTTGTGCCCATTTACCAGGCAGAATCTGTTGTATTGTTAACTACAGCACTAACTGCCCTCCAGCTGCTTATTCCACATTTTACAGGATCTGGACCACTCCTGCATTTGCTCTCACTTAGGGTCATTTGCCTTTCCAAGGACTCTGGAGGATGAACCTGCAAATGAGCTACCTGGCATGAATGGGTGGGATGGTTTTCAGGGGATTTTTTTTTTAATATTGTCTTTATATTTAAATGGCAGTATCAAACTTTTGCCGTAAGTTCTGGTCCAAGGTATCATATCCAAGGATGAAACCTGTGAGGCAACCGCTCTGACAGGATCCAGAGAGAGTGGTGAGACGAGGTGCTGCAGGCAGAAGTTAAACATCCCTCCTGACCCCTCCTCACACTGCACTGGAACTGCTTTTGGCAGCTGTGTTCTCCAGACCATATTTTTAAAGGAGAGAAAAGCACTCAAATACGTGACTTAAGGGCAAAAACTCTTCACCTCCTCAAGCCTTTCTGAAAAAAAAACTCTAAACAGTGTGAGGCCCAGTGCTGGTAATGATGCTCTTTTTAAATGACCCTTACTTAAAGAAGCCCCAGTTGGTGTGCTGAAGATGACTTCAGATAGGGGAGCTAATTACTTTGCAATCCCCAGCTGTGAATATCAAACACTGGAAAATGCTTCTTGTTTCACCCAACTCTGCAACTCTACAGAGGAAATTATGGCCATGCACTGCTGGGGTGGCCTCAAGCCAGGGCTGCTGATCAGCAGCAGCAGCAGCAGGCAGGCAGACAACATCTTGAGGAGCCTCAGGGCAGGACTGCACTGGGAGCAGCCACTGACAGATGCTGGAAACCTTTTCCTAACCAGAAAAAGTCCTGTAGGGAGCTCAGAGGCAGGTATGGCTCTGGAGGGAGGGAAGAGTGGTTTCTCTTCACATTTCTATACCTATGTCCTTTCTCTGCTAGTGTCTGTGGTCAGAAGTCCTGGAAATGCAGCAAGTGCTCATTTTACTCAGTAGCAGATTTGGATTTTGCTGTTGACAGTTCTTAGTAAGCTGTTGCACCCAGAGCTGTGCCAAAACAATCAAGGCAAAGAAAAGTCATTCTATCTTTCTGTGTAGGGTAAGTCAACAGAGACCCTTCTCTGGAAACAACAGGGCTGTATTTATTTGCATCCAACCTGGTTTGGCCCTGATTTGGCAAATAAAACCATGTAATTTCCATCAGCAAGCAGCTGAAAATTCCCCTCGGCTTTCGGAGACCTTTTGAAGTGGGGATGCCTCATATTTCTTAGAAAATTGATGAAACCTGAAAGATTAAACCACAGTTCTGCATCATTACAGTGTGGGACACCTGGACTTCTTTAGGAGGTGGCAGAAGAAGGTTATGTATAGTTTGAGGTGATCAGAAATGTGACCATGGTTGGTAAGGTCACACACTTGCTGCATCAAAGGTGTGAGGACAAGTCTGCGCCTGACTGAGTCTCCTCAGCTGATGCCACTGAACCTGTGGCCGTGTCTGGCTGGGCTGGGGGGATTCACCAGCCCCAGGGTGAATGGGCACCTCCATCTTGCAGGAGCCACCCTGGCATAGAGTGGTGAGACATTGGCACAGGTTGCCAAGAAATCTGTGGATGCCACATCCCTGTAAGTGGTCACGGCCAGCTTGGACAGGGTGGGGAGCAACCTGATATAGTGGAAGGTGTCCCTGTCCATGGCAGGGGGGTTGGAACTGGTTGATCATGAAGGTCCCTTCCAATGCAAACCATTCTAGGATTCTACGATGATATGAGGATGGAGGAAAGATTTTTGTGCTGGATACTTATGGAGTTATGATCCTTTCTGGGACCCCCAGGGGTGAGGGGTGCTCTGCTTGTGCTGTGGCACAAGTCCATCTCCTAGGCCCTGCAGAATGATGATGACAGAGCTCTGTGCCTCTGAGAATTTTCCTCCCATCCCTACTTGAGCAGACCTGACCCTTTGGGTTCCTGTGTCTTCTTCTGTAATGGTTTTCATCAGTGCTGAAAAGAAGCTTTTCAATGAATTCAGTGCAAAGACATCCCCTTAGATGAGTACCAACACACAACTCACTGGGGAAAACACCTTCCTGAGAAAGAGCCTTCATTTAGTTGTGTGGCAGAAAAACTCCCACTGATGGCTGTGAGCAAAATTAAGAACTCTTGGCTCGTGCATCTATAATTAGACTGAGCAGAAGGCAAAATATTCCGTTGTGACAGCTTCAGAGTTGAAAGAAATAGGTCTGAGCAGATGTTGATTTGCAGGATAAACAAATTAATTTAATTCAATTTAGCCACCTCTACAGTTACAGTTCTTTGTTCCTCGATTTAATGTATCAAATACAGTGCTCATGCTGCATGCATGACAAAAAACACGTGCTACGACAGGCACATAAATCTGCAAATAGAAAATATATCCAGTATCCTTGAGGTCTGCTGTGTTTCCATATCATCCCTTAACCTTCAGGACCTTGGCTGTTACCCAGTGCTGGTGTTCCACAAACACACATTTGATTTACAAAGCCTTTGCATCTTGCCAGTGGAAGGATTGCCTTTGATGCAGGGACCTCTAAGATTACAGGGCTGCATTAGGTTGGTCATTAGGCTGGAGATTGAGCCTCCCAGTCTCCAGATTTTTGGTGAAAACAATGTCCTTTGTAACGGTCTGTTTGGTGGCTTGATGATGGGAGGGAGTCAAATGGATGAAAGCATGAGGTTGGTGCTGAGTTCCTCCCTTCACATCTATCTGTTCTCACCTGCGATGGCACAATCCTTTGGAATGGGACCTTCCTTGAAGCTTTGGAAAAACCCAAGCCCATAAAGGGTGTCAATGCAAATCACTTGAGAATAAGCTTGGTTGGAGACAAACAAGCAAACAAACAAACAAACAAACAGACAAACAAGAGATCCCTCCTGGAGTCCAACTCTCTTTCTGAAAAGCAGAGCTGGGGTTTAAAGGGCTTTACTTCCTTCAGAGGTCTTGGAGAGGTCTTTGGCTTCTCTGGCTTCCAAGTTTAGACTGAGACATAATTCAGCCCTTTTAATAACTGAAAGGCATTGAGTCTTCTTAGTCCAAAGGAGCAGATAAGCAGCTTTCTGAGTACTCAAACTCAGGCTGGTTTTATAGCTTTTATAGCATTAGTGCAATACTCTTTCAGTGCTTAATAATGTGTTTTGTATCCTATCAAGGGTATCAGTGTACACACAGGCTTAGAACGATTGTCTAATATTTTTATTGTTTGGCATTCACTTTTCTGAAATGTTAGAAGAATTTATTTGATCTAGAGCACTCATGATCTGTGTACTAATGGCTGGTGGGAGGGCTGAGCACTGCCTAATGACCTGGAATACTGCTGAGTTTCTCTGTATTGGATGCTGCTGCACTGGATCTGATATCTCCAGAGACAGGCACAGAGACAGGCACTCTTCCTTGTACCTCAGAATGACCCTGCTGCCCCAAAACTGGTTAAAGGGAAGGAAATAGTTCGTAACCTGCACAGATGGCTCCTGTTAACTCCTCTGTGTCTCCCCTATGGCTCAGTCTGGAGTTTTCACAGCAGTGTGTGCTGTTTGCTGGCAAAACAAGAGGGGGTCTGAAATGACCCAAGCTGCCTTTGATTGCTGTCCTGCAGAGAAGACCTTTGCTTTTGTTTTGAACTACAAATAGGATGGATATTTGCAGCTGGAGCAGGGCTGTAGCAGTAGGGCATGTCAAAAGTCATCAGACTACTGCCCCCACAGCCTCATAGGCTTTTCCCAAACAGTGAAGGCTTCCTCATGCCATGGAAGTCTTGGCTGGAGATGGGTCCTGAGCCCCCTGAAACATTTAGAGTTGTCCTGCCTAGCTCCAGACTCCCCCGCTCCCAGAGGCTCAGCAGTTTCTACTTTCTTGAAGAGACAACCCAAACTCTTATTTCACATAAAAGATCTAAATATAGTACCTGAGGAAAAAAAAAGTTCCTCTTTTTTTTGTATCAAGTGTAAATTCTCTGTGTAAATTCAGCAGTGCTCTATGCACATCCTGGATGTGCTTTATGAAGCCAGTGAGGTAAAACCAGCCCAGGGAGCACCAGCCCTGCAATGCCAAACCACCACTCTCAGCTCTGACCCTCTCCCATCTTGTCCAGAAACAGGACCTTACAGAACAACATGTTTTGTAAGCAAACAACCTCACTCCACAAAAATGAGTCATTTTGTTAAATGTTAGCCTAGTTGCATTTCATGTTTCCATCTCCTCTCCCTCCTTGCCAGGCAGGCCAGGGTGGGTGCTCAGGTACAGGTGACAAAAGAAACACTGGGAGAAATTCATCACCCTGTGAGTGGCAGAGCTCATGGTCCAGCCCTGTGGGATGCTTGTGTTGGAATTCCATGGGCTTGCCCTCTCCAGTAGCATTGTAAAACTCATCCAGGAGCAACTATCCCATCCAAGAGGTGGAGGTGCCGTGGTGAGCAGCAGCCAGAGCCCCTGCACTTGCAGGCAGGTTGCATAAGCCTTGTTTCTCTGGAAAAGCAGCTAAAAATAGCCATGGGGGATGTGCCACAGGCTGCAGGCTCCCACTGCCAGGTTTGTTTTATATTGCAGCAGCTCTGGGACTCAGTCCCAGGCCACGCACCGTGCCTGGAACCAGGGCTGGGGAAGGGAGGGCTGGGGCTGGGCTGCCACAAGCCAGCACCACAGCAGGGCTGGGACCACAGCAGGTGCCCTGGGCTCTGCCCTCAGAGCCACAGTCCTCACTGGGAGCCTGCCCAGCTCCTGTGGGACCCCCATTCCCTGACCCACACCAAGAGCTGCTCAGGATCGTTAATGAGGAGGGTGGAGGTGGTCTCAGTTTCTCTATCCCTTATAAGAAGGTTTGCACTATAAGGTGATACCTTTCTCCAGAGCAGCCTGGTCAAGTGGAAATCAACACTAGCTAAGTAAATGCTGATCATCCTGCTTAGAGACTTGAATTAAAAAGCTTTGCCAATCAGCCTTGATTGATAGAAAAAGGACAGGGCATTAGGATCAGTCACGAGGCTTTAGAAGGCAAGACATTCACTTCAATCTTTTTGTTTCCCCATTTAACCAGGAACAGACCTGTGTAATTTAACAGCAGAATATTTGCTCATTGCTTTTGCCAGTGAGAAAAAACAAATGTACATATTAGAGTCCATCTAGGAGCTAAACCCTGTGCTAGAGAGCTGTCACTCTGCTGTGATCAATAAGCCTGTTAGCCTTCGCTCACTGCCTTGGCTCCCAGAGAGCCCCTGCAATCAGATCTGATTATGGTGATGTATTGGTGTGATTTTGACTATGCTCATCTGAGAGGCTGGGATCAGGTTGTGTGGAAGAGCAATAAAACGAACTAAAAATAGTAGTAAAAAAATTATCCTGAACATTAGACATCAGAGGTAAAACAAAGCCATTTGGAAAAATAAAGCTGGCATCATGACTGGGAAGATGAAGCAGGAGAGAACCTTGGGTATAAAGCTGGTACCTGGCTTGGCCATGTCCTGCTCCAGCTCTGAACAGCCCACAAGCTGCTCAGCACGATGCTGCAGCTGCAGAAGGGACAGTCTCCACCCTTACAAAATCAGATTGTTGGGGATGTAAAGGGTTGTGGCTGCTTCGGAGGCCAGCCTGAGGCTGTGGAATTTTCATACACTCTCTGCACCAGCCTAACCCTGCTCCCTTTTTTCCCTGGCAGCCTGTTGCAAAGCCCTCTCCCCGCTCTTTACGGATACTGCATAAATATCAGACAAAAGGCTGCTCACTTCAGCAAATGGGGTTTTCTGAAGCACTTCCATGACTAAGCACAAACCTTCCAAGTGACCTTCACTGCTTTGCCCAGATGCTGCCTCACCAGCTACCCCAACCAAGATAGGAAGAGATAGGACAGATCCTGACGCCAGTCCCAAAGACCAAGGAGATTTGTTGTGGATGTGGAAGGTACCAGCTCTGGTGGCTGCATTGAGGCCCCGCAGGCTTGGAGCTCCCCTGTGCTGCTGACACCCTGCTAAGCTGCCACAGTAGGAGAAACCGGGCTGCAAACCTGCCCTGGGACTCCCACATGATTGATAGCAGGAGAGCAGTGGGGCTGGCAAGTGGATGAGCAGCTGATGGGTTGCTGTAACTCAAGCCTTTGCATCCCTGCAGCACGGCCAGCTCCAGGGCAGCAGCACTGGGGCTGTGGCACAAACCAGCCAGGCCACTGAGCTTCCACTGAGAGCCTCCTGAAACTGGGAAGCTGTGGAGCAGCAAAACCCAAGTTCTGCCTCTGGGGAAACCCACGGGGAGTGCTGAAATCCTCCCAAAGTCCCTCGCTTTAATAGTGACTAGAAAAGGGGCACTGGAGAAAGTGTGGCATGGCTTGTGATAACTCTGGTTTTGTTTTCCTGATTCTGTTGCAGAAGGAGGACCTCCAAATGGCAGGGTGTGAGCGGGGGGAGCCTGAAGGACCGAAGGAAGGAGGTTACAAAAGGAGCGTGTGGGTTATCGGTGCGAGTGCATTCCTGCGGGGCCGGGCGGGCCGGCGGCCGGGGCCCCTCGCACAAACCCCGCGGAGCTGTTTGCACAGCGCCCGCCGCTCGTCCCGAGAACATTTCTTAAATTGTTTCTAGCACTCTCAAGAGCGTGATTGTGCCTTGAACAGTTACTTTAGCGATTGCTGCACGAGCAAGTGTTACCCCAACACCCCCTCCCCACAAAACAGGGCAGGGCTCCGGGGGGACCCACACGCTGGGCAGGAGATGGAGGCGCCTTTTATTCACCAACCCGGCCAGACACGTTGGAAACCCGATTAGTGGCTCTGGTCCCAAAGCCTGTCCCATCCCCAGGCCTGCAGGAGCAGCTGGAGCAGCTGCAGCTCTGGAGGGGACCAGCAGGCTGGAGCATGGAGATTCTTGGCCCTGGGAGGCTTTGGAGGAGGTGGCAGGGCTGTGCCACAGAGCACAGAACCATCTGTGCCCACCATCACCTGCTGAGGACTTTGGAAAGGGCTGGGGATGGGGCCAGTGCTGTGCCAGACACCCCAAAGCACTGGGACAAGGCTCATCAGACATGTTTCCATGGCATCTAGGGCCAGGTGAGGTGTCCTTCTGGGCTTATTGTCAGGGAATTAACAAACTGTTGGGTTTTTTTTTTCACAAGTCCCTCTCCACAAGCCCCAGGGCACACCGTTAAAACCAGGCTGTGTTCACAGTGTGATGGACATCACTCCGATGGCAACGTTGGAAAGGGTCAGTCTCTCACACCTGTGGCTTCAACCCCAGGGGCTTCCCACACACAGCATTTCACTGTCATAAAAATATCAAATCATGCTTTTCTTACTGGTGAATGCTCTACTCATCAACTCCTACCCTGAGAACTGTGCACAGGTGGGCACAGGAGGAGCCCAGGGATTTTTCTGTTAACGAGACTGGGGCACGAGGGCCACTGTTAATGATGGCGGTTGACAGACATTCCCACATTTCCCATTCCCAGCCCATTTTCCTCATAACCAAGGGTCCAAAAGGGGTTTCACTGAGCGTCACTGCTTTTGAATGTTTTATTAGAGACTGAAGCCAGTACAGGATATTGAGCACTTCAGCAGCAGAGCAATACAGAGCATGGTTGGCAGGGTTTAATATGTCTGATTGTATTTCCAATTACGAGAAATGCACTGAAGCCAGTCGTGAGGCAGGCCAGAGAGCTCCAAGCGCCACAAATCTGGGCCATTTAGCTGCTATGAATTCTTCCTCGCTTCCCTCATGATTCATCTCGAGAGCATTTAAGTCCTTGTAAAAATGCATTGCCAATTAAAATGTGAGAGTGGCTCTGAAGGATTAGACAAATTGAGAAGTACCTTTTGCAGCAGGGTGGGATTTGAGCATCCCTTTTTTTTCATTTGTATCAAGCAAAATCCTGCATGACCCCGTGGGAATGAAAACTCCTGCTGAAAACTTACTTCAAAGTCCATGGCATCCTTCCTTAAAGGAAAGTCAAGTCTGGATTGGGGCTGAGGTCTCAGAGCTCCACCTTAATGCTGTGCTGTGTGAGATGTAGCATCCCAAAGCAAAGCAAGCAAAACCCTTTGTGGAGAGGCTGAGCCCAAGCAGGGCTCATTGTAAATCATTGGTACCTGATGCCAGAGCCACCGGGCAGCATCCCCGGGGCTGCAGAGGCAGGAACCTGCTGTATCATAGAATCACTGCGTTGGAAGAGACCTTAAAGATCATCTGATCCCAACCCCCCTGCCCTGGGCAGGGACACCTCCCATCTGACCAGGTTGCTCCGGTGGCCTGTCCCTGCTCAGGCAGCAGCACTGCCCTGCCTGTTACCTCCACCCCGGCGCAGCCACCAAGACAGAAGCTGCAAATCCATCCTGTGTGCACAGGCCTCGCTCTGATCCCCCTGAAGCCTCTGCAAGCCTCAGGCGGTGACTCCCAGCGGCTTCAAACAACCGCATTAATGTGTGACAGCCTCCCCTGCCAGAGCGCGGGGAGCACAGCAGGGGCGGCCCAGACGGACTTTTATGGCCACAAAGGCCACGTCGCACCTGCTGACGGTTGTGAATAGACTTGCAGACAGCACCAGGTGTGCCATTGCAACAGATTGCACAACTGGGTGTGCCTTTCATCTATGTATAGAGCCCCGGCGAGGGGATGGAGCGTGCTCGGCAATTGTCCTAATTTAGCAAAAATCCTATTTGTCCAGCGGGTCGCCCTGCGCGGTCGGCACGTGTATTTCAGGAGCAATTATCTCGGTTGCCCTTGGCCTGGCCCCGGCCCTGGCCCTGCGGGGAGTCGGGAGCGCCGCTTTTATGGCCGTCGGCGAGGGATGGTAACGAGGGAGGGGAAAGGCGAGCGCTGCCTGCCGGGGAGCGCTTCCAGCGGCGCGGGAGCATCCCCGCGCCCAGGGAATCCCGCACCCCGCCAACCCCACGGGACAGTTCAGCTCGCTTATTTACAGTGACAGCCTTTTAGAGAAGGCGTTCTAATCACATCTCTGCTCGTGAGAGCTGAGAGTAGCTCAGGGCTGGCGGCCACTTCGCAAACAGGGTCACAGAGAGCAGTAACAGACGAGGTCCGTGGACTTGCAAGGTGCTTGTGCCTTCTGTTCTGCCACCCAATAGTGAGCCCGACAGCGACACTGCATTGAAGATTTTATCATTCCAGGCTTCATTAGAGGTCTGAGTCATAACTTCAGGTTCATTAGATTATTTCTACATCTCAAAGTCACATCGTAAAGACAGCAGCGATTCTAAGGCTTGTGTTATAAATGTGGACCGCTCAATTGTACTCAATAAAAGATGCTGATCTCATGGGGATGGGTGGGATGAGATCAGATCAGAGTTCTGCAGCCAGTATTCATTAGCAGCAAATGGGGACCCTGCTTTATGCTAACTGTCCATCCTCCATGGATGTATGTGTGGTGGCACGTCCAAAGGATGCATCTAAAACGCAGATGTCATTGTGAGATTCCATTAGAAGAACTTTTTCCCTGTCTAGCTTGGCCAATGTATATTGGATTTGCTCTAATTACAATCTTTGAAATGAGCCCTGATGAGTGAAGTGACATCTGAATTGTTCTGGCTTTATTTTTATAAATATGAATCATCTACTGTGTTGAAAAAAAAAAACACGAAAAAAAACCACCCCACAACAAGGTCAATCCCTTTGTCTGACATTTTCAAACCTTCATAATTGCTTATAAAATCTCCCACCAAAATTGACATGGAAAAAGTAAGAGATTGAAGACACATTTTTATTTAATATTGCAGATTCAAACTCCGGATCCCCCATTGCTTTATGCACAGCTTTCAGTATACTGGTGTTTCTGTGGAAAATTCCCAAACTGTGGAAGAAAATTAAAGTAATCCTGTGACTGTTTTGTGTGTTTGAGAATTGCACATTGCGGGGATGGTGAGGCAGAGCACAGGGATGGAGTCCAGCGTCCCTTGGGCTGTAAAGGCTTCAGAGCCTCTGCAGTCCCCCAGGAGTTTGTGGCTGTGTGCCCAGCAGACCCCTGGGGAGGAGCAGACTGGGAGGTGGGGACAATGCTTCTTGCCTGGCAGCCTACATCATGGAGAAGGGCTGAGGGAATGCCCAGCTCATGCCACTGCCCTCCATCACCCTTATCCATGAGAACCAACTGCCTAAAAACACTCTGAAGCCTGTGGGTTGTGTTGGTGAGGTCACCTCGGAGCAAGCAGAGCACTGATGCCACCCTGCCACCGCTGTGGCTTCCCTCCCCACAGCCCCTCCATGCTGTCACACGTGCCCCTCTTCCCACGCCCTGACCTCCAGCTCTCACCCCACCCCTGGGAAGCCTCTGCTGCTGCTCTGGTGGCTCCTCAGTGTCACCTGCATGGCCCCAGCACACACCTCCTGCAAGGCCCCCAGGCTGCTGAGGCATGGGGAACAGCCTCCTCCTGACCAGCAGCAGGAGCTGGGGCCAGATTTTGGCAAGCCTGGCACTGCCCCTGGGGAGGTTTGGTACATCAAGAGGCACGGTCACAGCGCCTTGGAGGGCACAAAATATTTTATTTTTCCCAATTTCTGCATTACACACAAAAAAGGCTTTTGACATGTATGTACACAAGCTGCTGTGTGACCAGTAATTTTCATGGAATCAAATAGAAACTTTGGAACTACAGCCTGGAATAAAAGGCATTATTTATTTTATGGACTGCAGTAGTTCATAAAGGCCTCAGCAGCAATCAGGACAGACTGTACTAGACAGAGCAGCGGAGACCCCACCTTAAAACACCTTCCAATGTAAATACATCAGACAGACAGAATTTATTTGCTTCTCACAATAACTCAGCCCTTGACTCACCATGGACCAGGCCCAGCTCAACACAGCTGTGTCTGAACTTTCACAAACAGTCTGACTCCACAGACAGAGGCTGCTCCTTCTTCAGTGGCTTTCCAAGGACCTTTCCTCCCTATCAGGAGGAGAACCAGCAAGCAGCAATTTTAAAAGCTTTTTTTTTTAAAAAAACCCCTTTTTTATTTATACACCTATTGAGATATGCAGTTATTTAAAATCAGCCACTGGATAGCATCAGACACCTCTGCTGCATTTATTTCAGCTGTTAAGTTCAAGTTTGCATATTTGCAGGTCTCTTCTAAACACACTTAACACCTCAGTACTCCTGGAGGCACATATAATGTGGGCACGTTGATTAAGTCAGTGACTAACATAACCCAGTGCATAATTAAATTGCCAGACTTGATTCTCTTTCATTCATGCTCTTAACAGTTTCACATGACAAACAGTCCACATCCAAACTACGCTGATAGAACAAGTACTATATGTTCTAATTAGACCACTTTATTAAATCAAATTGTGCTCCTCAGTAGGTCTGTCCAGGTTGCACAGGCTTCCATGTAAACTGCACAAATCATGATAAAAAATCACAATAAAACACTTCCAATCTTTAGATTCCAAGAAGTGTTATCTGAGGGGGAAGTTCCATTCCTCCCATTTGGGTGGTAAAGGAAATTGAGACCACAGAAAACCTCAGAGAAATCACTTGTGTTAGTCACCTCATAGTCAAATTAAAAGAATTCAGCCTCTCTGGTCCTGCTCTAGAGGACAAAGTTTGATCTAATTTATCAAGTATTGCCCATAAAGCAAACAAAGAAGCATGTGTTCCAGCAGAAGCCCCCATCCTTCACCCCTCCATCACCATCACTGCTGCCCAGCATTGTGATGGGAACAAACAGGAGCACATAATCTTACAGCTGCTCCATTGTCAAAGTGACACGTTAGCAGAAGGATTTACAGACCTGTTTGCTTATGAAATAAAGGTTTGCATGTTCAGAAATGCAAACGCCTCCTCTGCACAGGAGCCACACACCACAGAGAAAGCTGCTCCCTGAAAGCTGTGCTCAACTCAGAACATTGTTAAGGTGGCCAGGACTATTAAGGTTCATTGCTTTCTTCAAAAAAATATCAAAACCAGCAATGAATACAACTATGAATACATAGTTACCAGTATGTACAGACAAGGTGAGAGGCTCCTGAGGCAGCTGCCCTGAGGGCTTGGGCAGCTCTTAAAAAAAGGAGGAAAAGGAGAGCTGGACACATTCACTTAACCCTTGCACAAAAATCAACATTTGCCTCTCCAAGTCAAATCCCGGCCCCAGCGATGCCAGTAAGTGCTTTGCTAATTATGGAAACTGTGTGAAGATTTAATTCAGATTTTACTTCAAAATTTATTTAAAGAAAGATTTATCTTGTGAGAAGTTGAGTTGATTGAGGCAGGCAGATTTGCAGCTTTCTGCATGCAGAGAATCAGCAGAAAGTTTTCCTTAAAATCACAGTGCTTTACTTTTTGGGTAGTTTAGGTGCTATGTTGTTGTGGAACCACATGAAGCTGAAGATGACACCCATTGTCTTTGGGAAAGTCTCATCATAAGCAAACTTCATGGATTCTCCTAAAGGTATTTCCACAACTTCAATCAGCTCTCCTTCTTCAGGCTGGCCACCTCCTCCACCGGTTCTCATCTGGTCGTTTACTTCTGCATAAAACAATGTCTGCCTAGAGCCCATCACACCAACTCCAGACCTGGAAAAAAGCAGAGAGGAAACTCTGTTTTAGACAGAAAGAAGGCAGCAAGGACCTGGGAATGGAAACCTGGGTCCTTAACGTGTGAGACAGAAATTGATTGAGACAGAAATTGATTGCAACTTTCACGCACAAATACCAACAGTTGTGAATACAATTCCATATAAAATAGACCCACCTTCAAATATACTCTTTGGAAAAATGTGAATTTGGGAGAAAGTAAAAAAATAAAAAAGATTTTGGTATTGGTGAACTGTTCTACACACACTGAAGTCAACAGAAGTTCCTTCAGCTGACCTCAGGGAGAGCAGAACTACAGGATGACTCACGGAGATGCACAAACAACAGGAAGAAGCTCCCCAGTCTATCTGTGTGCTGTCGTGCTACATTTGTTTGCTTGTTTTTACACAAATATTTAGATATTTTACTCTTAAGAGGATTATGTCCATTCACAGCTGGAGTCTTCCACCCATGGACTGGATAGGTAAAGAAGGGAAAGGCAGTCTGAGACTTGCTCTCTATCCTTCCTGAACTTTAGCCTTGACCCAAATGGACCACTGTAAGCACGCACATGTCCAAAGTAATTCAGTCTCCCTGCTAAATTTGCTTCAGTGGATTTAGTTGAGGATATTTTAGATTATGTAGTCTTTCTTCAGCTAGACTGCTTGCTGTGTATTATACTTCTTATTTGTTAATCCTCTATTTCCTTAGGACTATTTAATTTAGGTATTATTAAATAAGGGATAAGTACATAATCCACTCATTTAGTCCTTCCAAGAAAATATTCACATTGTAATCGCAATTTCTTCATTTCACATGATTACAAGCGACTTTGCACATTAAATCTGGATCCAAAGTTCACTGAAACTATGAATGAGGCATTAAGGCAAGATGAAAAATTAGCTTCCATATTATTACACATACAGGGGATTCTCAGATTTGCAGCAGTGTTATGATCTTAGAGTGTGTATCCAGATTTACCCAACCATTAGTCAACTAAATCTTTCAGTTAATCCAGCACACATCACACCCCATAGCAGGAATTAATCATTTGTCTCTCAGTTTTCTAAGAACACTGGCAATTATTTTGTTTGGGGAATTAACAGTGACTATTGAAGTTGGTTTCTAATAGTGACTATTGAAATTGGTTTCTTACATCAATATATGCTTTTCAAAAATACTGAATAGGGAGCAGACCAGTGAATTCTTTTCCTAAAATTACTTCTGATACATTCTGTGACTTTGGAACCCCTCCAGGATCATTCCTGTACATCTATGAAAAGAAAATAACCATCTTTGGCATTTTCAGGAACTCTGAAGACTGATATTGGACCTCTTTCATTCTCTTTATTCCAGTGTTAGGACTGCGGTTTTTGATCCACATTTTAACCAACCGTAAAATTTGCAAGACAAAGAATGCAGTTTGCTGCTTGCCACAGGTTCCATGAAAAACACAGGTATAATATATTTAATGTGTATAATATATTTAATGTCCTGATATTTATGATGAGAGTCAAGTCTGACACCTTCCTCCGGGGTGCCCCACCTGGAGAATGAAAATGATCCTAACCTGAGTGTTTCCATGTCTACTTGTTATTATATAAAGGTTACATGCAAAACCAGCAAATTTATATAAGAAGTACTTCTATAAGAATATTTTGGCTTGATTATTTACAGCATAATCTTCTTCTATAGCACCTGTGGCCATTTCCTTTTGAAATAGGTACAGCTGTGGAAATCAGTTCACTTTCCACACACTTTTTCTCTAAAGCAAAGGAAAACCAATTTCCAAGGTGCTACACTGTAAGACTCAGGCTCTTGCCACCGCAGCTCAAATAGCAGAGGGTGATTTCCATATGGTGTAATTTCTTTGTACTTCTTCATATGATACTCTCTTGTTATGAACGAAATATATCAAGAGTAGCTACTACACTTAATATCTTTTAAAGATCAAAGTCCTGGACATCCTTTGTTATGATGCCCAAAATTATGGTATTTCTTCACATCTATTGGCATATAATTAACCACTGAAATGAACAAAAATTTGTAACAATATCTATTCAAAGGAGGACATATGCACATGATCATTCTCTCTTACTTGATTACCTAACTTAGCTGTCTCTGGTGCAACTTTGCCACAAGACATTAGTTAAAAAGTAATAAAAACTTCCAAATGAGCTATAAAAAAAATTAAAGAATGCTGGTATGAATAATTAACACTCATTACATTCTATTCTACTCTTTCCTCCCAACCAGCAAATCTAACATTTCTAAGCCTACGTAGAATCCCTTCACTATTTAGATGGTGACTTTGCACACCGTTGCAGGATGTTATTTATAAACATATTCACTGCTTGAATTTGTTGTCTAATCTCCCTCAAGGGAGTTGACAGTTCCTCCCAATTTGATACGAAACTGGGAGGAGCTGTTGACTCCTTCAAGGGCAGAGAGGCCCTGCAGAGAGACCTCAACAAATTAAGAGATGGGCAATCACTAACCATATGGAGTTTATCAAGGGCAAGTGCTGGATTCTGTTTTCCTCACGAGGTGCAGCAGAGGGACAGAGAGCCATCTCCTCACTCCTGTGGCCAGTGACAGGACCCGAGGAAACAGCACGAAGCTGAGTCAGGAGAGGTTTAGATGGATTATAGGAAAAGGTTCTTCACCCAGAGGGTGGTTGGGCACTGGAACAGCTTCCCAGGGAAGTGGTCACAGGCCCAAGCCTGACAGAACTCAATAAGCATTTGGACAATGCTCTCAGGCACAGGGTGTGACCCTTGGGATGTCCTGTGCAGGGTCAGGAGTTGTACTCAGTGATCCTTGAGGGTTCCTTCCAACTCAGTATATTCCATAAGTTTCTGATTCTAAAATACCATTTCAATGGTTTCAGAAAGAAGTTGAAAGATATTGAAAGAAATATACTTTAATTCTTAAAAGAGGCAAATATCTTACCTTTTTTTCACTTGATATTTAGTTCTCTAAATGCTCTGACTTACACTGTTAGTTGATCATTTTTGCATAGATCCACATGGACTGCCCTTTGCTAAATTAAATATTCTCTAGTATTGCTTACTGCTCCCTTTCAGGACATTTCCAGACTGCTAATGTTTCCTGCTTGTCCTTAGATAATTGCACAAAAATCAATGCTATTCACATTTTGTCTTAGTACCTTCGGCTTTTATAGAAATCAGTAGTCAGGTTTGTTGCTTTGAAGCTTTTCTGGTTGAAGTAATAAAGTATTTTTCCATATAACCTTGCAAAACATTGTAGACTTCAGTGATTTTGGGCACTGGGGCAGAGGAGGAAGAGAGCAGAGAGGGAGAAGGTAGGTCTGACTGGTGAATAGGCTATAGGAAATACTATGTTTGCAGTGTGCTTTCAGGTTTATCTGTCACTAGGAATTTCCTCTGCTTTTGCACAATTACTTACACTTTCTGAGTATGCTGTTTAAGGAATTTTGATGCGCCTTTAATCATATTAATACTCCTCTTTCTGCTACCATCTTCTTCTATCCCACATCTGGGATTGAAGTGACATACACTTTTCCTAACCTCAGTATTTCCCACTACAAATAAAACACTTTTGCCATGGCCTGAAATGAGTCACCTATTAACAGATTACAGCTATATTCATTAGCTTTGCATCTGTGGAAATCACAGGGGTCAGCACACCCAAACTGCAAGTGATGAGTTTCAGCCTGGGAAAGCCACCTTCCTGATAAAGATGCTGTCCTGGGACAAGAGAGGCATGGCTGGGGGGAGGGTGAGCAAGTCTGAACTCAGCTCCAGCCTGTGGTGAGACTTCAGGCTTTGCTGTCAGTCCAGGGTTTAGCACCGTGCTGCCCAAACCCAGCATGTCATGGCTCACACTGACCCAGACCTACTAAGCCTGGCTTGACCTAGCTGACTGTTCCAGCTGTATTCTGATGTGTCTGCACAGTGCTGGACTTATTTGCCACTGTGGGACACAGGCAAATGATCCACACAAAATACAGCTTGGTTTTCCTTTATCATGAGGATCTGTTTCCTCCCAAGAGTTTATGGTTGTTCCTATTAACAGCCACGTGGATGACAAATACTCCTTGTCAAGTCACTAGGGCTTAAGCTCACAAGCCCTGTAATTTCAACAGAGAGATTTTAAACCCCAAAACTCTATCGGCACTAAACTTTCTGCATTGCTTCAGACAGTTGGAAACCTCCGTTACCTTTGACAACAGCAAGTCTAGGAATGTAAGCATGTCAAAGTAAGGATACCAAAGTCATATGGCTTTCATCACAATAGTAACTTATACATAAGTTTAACACATCAAAACAAGTTGTATGCTGCCTTCCCATATTTCATTTTGAATAAAACACTCAAACAGAGAGATTAAATCACGCTGTGGCTTTTAAAGCCCTGGGCAACACACTTAGGCAACACCACACCAGAGAAGGAGCTTCTGCAGAATGACGGAGAAGCGTTTCTCACCTCCTGCCCAAGGGCGGGACTGGCTGGCAGCACCAGGCTGTAATTACAGTGTTTCCAGCTACTTCCTCCCCAGACCAGGGGAAACACAGGAGGCAGATTGTCACTCCAATCTGGCTTTGAAACACGGCAATAGCAGCTACCAAAAGCCTTTGTTTAACTCTTCCCTTTTATCAAGGGCATGAGGAAACACACAGCACATGAAATCGAGCTCACCAAATGGGACTTTTCACTTGTCCTAAGTTCATGAGCATAAAGATACAGTACATACATTTTTTATCAGAAGTGGGAAACTATCTTATGGCTTAAAAAAAAGGTTTAGTAGTGTCTGAAGCCACAAATGAGATTGGGTTTGCCAACAGTCAGTGAGTTTTTTCTTCACACTGAGTGTGCACACATGTGTGCGTGTCCACACACAAACACACTGGTATTCGGGAACAAAATTCAAAGCTTCTGTTTCAGATTATATTTGCCTTTTTCTCATGTCTGGGTGCCTATGCCAACCAATTATCTCATTCATAAGTATTATGTTTGTAAATATTATATTTTTAATTTGAAGAAACAAGCATATATAAGAATACAAACAGTATTTTATTATTTTATACTCTATTTCTCTGTTGCAACAAGTGGTCACAAATAAATTGACTTATCCTTGTGAAGAGTTATTACTTTAGTTCAGATTTCTGATAGACAGCAATTAAAAGCTAAATTGCTTGTAATTTGTTAATATTAAAAACATACAAAATCTATAAACAATCACCATTCTTATCAACACAAAAGTATATCTCTTTTTTTTGTTTTAATCTTACAAAATTAATGTGCAAATTCCTGAAAGCAATATATCCTTTTGTAAGACATAAGCCATCTGGATGCAGAACTTGGGTATAGAGTGAATGCATAATTGATGTTTACAAATAAATGTGACACACATCTCTGTTATTTATGCTTAAATCAAGATCCAGTTAGGCATGCAACATGTAAACTGATGATCAGTGACATGCAGCTCCCATTTTCACTTCTTAGGACCTTTGTACAGTTCTGACATTATAAGCAGCAGGTGCAGGGAAAAAAGCAGAGAAGTAATTAACATAAAATTATATTACATTATGCCATCACCCAACAGGTGTACTAGCAGGTGATCCTTCTAATTATAATGCACTGCAACATTTTCAGGGCTATTACTCCTTCTACATAAAAACCTGTGAATACAAACCATTTTTACCTCATTGCACAGAGGCTAAAAGCCACGGCACAGTAATTGGAACATCCAATATTAATTCTCTGAATGCTCTTCTTGTACACTTTGGGAAAAAAAATCAAATGTAGGAAGATTAAAGTAAGTACCTATTTTAATATAGTCAGTCCTTTAATCCATCTGATTTTTTTGCAGTGGGGCTGAGAACCTACAGCTCCTATTGTATCCAGGTCAGAGGCAGGAGTTTTTTACAGCCCCTGGGAGAAAATAAAGATGAAATGAAGGGAAAAGAAAGTTGAACCAGAAGCTCTGGTTCAACTCTACCCTGATGTTCTGAGGTGTTACTGAAGCCCAATTAATTTTATAAGTATTCTTCAAGACAACCAACATTTTCCAGAAGTAAAAGAAAATACTTTGCAATAGCAACAATAACATCAACAACTTATTTCCCTGCTCCTGTTTTGTAAGGAAACAAGCCTCAAGGCAGATAGCTGGAAGTACTTCAGCCTAGGAAACTAACTCACAGCTGAATTTCAGCACATAGGATTCAATCAGAAAACTGCTGGGATACCATGACAGTTAGAAAAATTGTTATATATCTGGTATATGAGTAAGTCCAAAATAAGATGTTCACTTAAAAAATTTTGCATTTGTGAAAAAAAACCCCAAACATTAAGGAAAGATCACAGACTTATTTTAGAGCTTTTAAAAATGTTGAATTTAAAGGCAACCTTCATGAACCCTCAGTTTATAATTTTACTTCCATAGTATTAGCTTCAGTTTGTTATTTTATTATTGAACCAGGTAATTCCTTTACACCCCTCACATCAACCACCTTTGCTATTTTTGACTGATGTCATACATACAACTGACAAGAACTCAAGACACCAGCAGCCACCAAAACTTCCTGGAAGTCTCCAAAAGTGAATTAGCTGCTGCCATAATTTAAACCAACCTTTTTGCAATACCAAAATGAAGTTACTGAATGCCAAGCACAAAAGTAGAAATTTGTGCAGCGATGATACTGAACTCACCACACAGGCTGCAAACAATGCAGATTCTTTTCAGAATGATCCCTCCTCTGTCTACACAGCAACATGAACCATCTGCATTTCAATTCACCTCCTGTCTGGCATTTTTCTATAATAGGAACAGATATTTCTGATTTTTGAAGTGAGATTCCTCTGTCCTCCTCCAGTCAAGTTCCTCTAAATATGTTTGTTATTCTTGTTATCTGCCCCCAACCCAGCCTCCTTCACCCACCCATACCATACTGTCCTCCTGCTGCTGGAATAATTTGTTCCAAAGACTCTTACTCAAATGGTGTAAATTCCCCAACTCCTGGCCTCTCTCCTGACTCCTCATTGACTCCACAGATCCTCTGTGGATCATTCAAGGTAATTAAATCTGAGATCTGTTTAATTCAGTGTCTGACTTCTATGTGATGAGTATTAAGTCACTGGAGCTTTGACAGAGCTTAATAAGGGGGTCCAGTGGGTTACCTGCATGTGTACGAATTACCTGCAGCTGTACTGGGGTCACACTTTCCAGGTTAGCTGAGAACCACTAAAAAAAAAAAGAAATCTCCCAAAACCACTGCTACAGGCCCTGATAATAAATGAGGAAAATCCCTGCTATCTTCAGGTTACCTCTAACCTATACAACTCCCACTGCTTGAGAACAGAGCAAAGTTGAGTGCAGTCTAAGTATTTTCCTCATTTCCTTACAGAGAATTCTCCTCCACAATGAATGTGCTTTCCCCAGGTCCATTTAGTTGTCAGTCTATGATTTTTCCCTGCATTGTTCCTTCATCTCTTCTTCCTCTATTTCCACTCAAGGTTTTCCTATTCAATTTTTTCCCATAGTCTAAGTTCTCCCTATGGATTGTCCATGCTCCATCTTTCTTAATCCATTAGGCACAGAACTGTATTGACCTCTCTAGCCAAAACCATTTCCCCCTTTACATTTGATGCGTCTTGGGCTTTTTGTGCTCTTCTGTCAGGCCTAGCTCAACTCCTGCTTTTATTCTAGGCAGGCAATTTCCTCCTCATAACCATGATTCCAGAAAGGGGTGTCATTAGGAATACAACTCCCTGCTTTCAGATAGATCAAAGCTGTGATGACACAGAATACGGACAGGAGGTGAATGACAATGCAGAATCATGGAATATTCTGACTTGGAAGGGACCCACAAGGATCATCAGGTTCAACTCCTGGTTTTGAGATAGGGGAGGCATTGTGGAAGATAAATTATATCAGTAATGTAATGCCTCTGCAAAAAAGGCAAACAACAAACTCCAGTGTATAAAGGATGATCTGTGAGTCTAGGGGAGATAATGCTTCCACTCTGTCCAGGAAAGCCCCCACTAAAGTACTTTAGTGCTTTAGTGCTTCACTTTGGGCACTAAATTTTTAAGAAATGTGCAGATGAGATGGGGAGAAAGCAGAGGACAGCAGAAGGAATAATCAGACATCTAGAAAACATGATCTGAAGAGAAAGACTAAATCAACTAAAATAGTTTTGCACAGGCAAAAATAAAATAAAGGGAACATGTTTTAACAAATAGGTGGAAGGTGCAGAAGTGCTTCATGTCCACTGGGGACAGAGTAGTAAGTGTCAGTCTTGAAGAAAAGAAAGGGAAATTTAGGCAAGACAGGAGGGTAAAGATCCTTGTGGTACAGACAGATAAGAGACTTCAGACAGAATGCCAAAACCCTCCAAGAGAGGCTGTGGAATGACCAGATTTGAGAGAAAGCACAGATGCACCTTTGTCACAACTGGTACCAGTCCAGCTGAGGCTGATCTTTGGAAAAGGGGCCATCTAGAGAGAGCCCCCCAAAACCCTGACCTGAGGCACTGGATCAATAAATAATGCAGAGAAACTATTACACAGATTGCTGGGATAGGAGATAAAAATGCAGGATGCATTGCAATTGTAATGGCATGCATATGCATTAATGCAATGCTTTATGCCTGGGCTCTGTATTGACAGTCACGGCATGAAACAGCAGCATAAACCACTTGGAAAAACCTGCTACACTTGGAAAAAGCCCAGGAATTCTTATATGTAGTATAGTCATTACTGTAAAAATGTCCTTAGGAGAACATAAATGAAATGATTACTTCCTGTCTTTGCATCAAATCCTCAAGGATCAGAAAGTTTTTCAAAAACTGTAAAATATCTTCTTTGAGGCTTCAACTTTTCATATTAGTTTAAAAATGTAAAAATTATACAGGCCCTTCTGACTTCAGCATGGATGTCCATGGGCAGAAAGCTGTGTCCACATGGACAATGGAGGATTATGAGCTCTTTGCAAGGCTCTCAACAAAGAAAACCCCAATTGTATAAACTCTTCACAAGTTAGTGCAATTAAAAAAAAAAAAAAAGGCAATTGAATGAACAACCACCTGTAACATACACAGACATTTATCAACACCAAAACACAGAGAGTTTTAGGCAGATATAAATCACTAATATTGAGTCAAACTCCTACACTTAATCTACAACCCTCTACAGGAATTGTATTCTTCTTTTCCTCTTTTGCATTTGTATGCACGTACATACATACATATACATATGTATATATCTGCATGCAGCAGCCTGTCAGTGTCACCCAACCTATGAAATTCCATAGACAGCTTTTGCTCATAAATCTGGAAGACACTTTTTCTTTCAGTAGAACAAACCCTTAATCTGGTTTCAATGAGTTGTAAAAGACAGCTCCTGTGATTCACCCCCTCCCCTCAACAGAAGCACTGCTTGTTAATCCAGCAGGAAATAACATTTGCCAGGATTGACAGCTGTGGATTTGTATTCAATTCCCAAATTAAAAACCAATGACAGTGGCTAGTTCAATGGAGATGTCAAGTAAAATAAAGAAAGTAAAAACCCTGCTGCTTTCTCTGTAAAATACAAACATACATACATTTTGGATAACAATACTAAAAGCTGGGAATGAGATATAATAGGATTAAAGCTGTGTGAGAAGTTTCTCTTGAGGGTTTTTTTTTCACCATTGACTCACATTTTGTATTTTTCCACTTACATATTAATTTTTCCCTTTACTCTTAATAAATGTTTTAAAACATGTTAAAAACTATTTCAATAACTATTTGAAATCCTGCAAAAATACAATGTGATAAATTTCACAGTCAAATCAGCAAAATCTTTATATATAGCAACAATTATTGTCCAATTCAAAGAAGCTTTAATTACAGACCTAATATTATGAAGAGATCTAATGCCACAGGTTCTCATGCTTCTGCAAAATCATGTTAAAGGTTAATCAGACAGCATCTGGGGCAGTTTCTACTGTTAATCTGAATAATAAGAATCAGAGATGGAAAAGACCCAGTATAGTAAAGATGGGCTGTTTTCTAGTGCTGTAACAAACTGCTTTGAAGAGCCCAATGCAACTTTTCCCTGTTCTAATAGTCTTTGGAATAAGTCACAATAATATGATCCTTCCTGGGAATTCAATCCCGTAATTATCATATTGATTATACATTTCTAATTCCTTACATTTCTGTAAATGCTCCTCTCACTTGCTAAAAAATACACCTTTCTTGTACCTTCAGATTCTCATGTTCCTCCAACACACTGCTTAAACAAGGCAAGAGGGAACACTGAGGCCACTTCAATCTGTGAAACAATGAAATGCAAAGTATCGTAACTTGCTGCTCTTTACCTGTAAGAAGTGATCCTCCTGAGGTCTGCAGTGGAAACACGATAGCCACACTCTTCCAAGACTTCCTCACAAGCAATTTCTTCTAAAGAAAGGCCTGGCTTGTCCACAATGCCAGCACAGAGCTCATAGGTCACTCCAACCACAGCAGGTAAGGGATTCTCCAGGGAAAAGAAGCTCTCCTTGTCCTGATTCTGAAAGACTTGAGGATTATGCCTTTCTACTTCGCACATGTAAACAGCTTAAAAAAAACCCAAAAGACAAAAAGAAACAAGGGCCAGTATGTTAGTCTTTTCATATCAAATATAAAAAAGGGTGGTAGACAAATTTTGCCAGGAAATTAACAACCATGAGAGTACTTGAGAGTAATAAGGAGTTCAGATGTGTTATCTGTTAAAGCAATGACACACAAAACTGGAATTTTAAAGAACAAAGGTGCTCTTGCCACGTCCGTAAAATTATTCTTTAAACTCTTATTTGTACTTACATCATCTGAAATGAATTCATGCATACCTTAAAATAAATAAAAATTGCAAAAGGAAGCTAGTTCATCCAAGAAATCTAAGTGCCAGAAGCACCATACAGCTTCCATTTGTTGGGCAATGCGGATATTGGGATTTAATTTAAACTATGCAGTTATCTTGCAGGAAAGTTGGGTTGCACATAAAGCACCATGTGCACAATGATGAGTCTTTCAGCCTGTCAACTCAGCTGTTATTTAGAAAGGGTATGAAAAGCATGTATGTTTGTTTGAAAAAAAAAATCCTCTTTTGAACATACAGTTCCTTGCACAGAAAAGACTTCTTGAACTAATCTACAAACAGCTGCCACTGTAATGCACTCCTAAAGAAAGTGCAAATGTCAGATTTTAGTCCTTATTTAAGCAAAACCTCTCACTGATGTCAACAGAAAATTTGCTTGAGTGAGAACTAGATGTCAACACACAAAGAATCCCTACTGACAGACAACTCCAGATCATTGTAACTTTAATATACAGGTATAATTCCACTTGTTCATTTCTTGAAATGTCCTTATGTCTATCCCCTTGCTTTTCATGAAAGGTTTCCAAGAGAGTAAACCACCCTGAATAAAACTATTTTAAACTTTGAACCTATTTTATTACATTAAAATATTTTACATGCATATTTCACATACACATAACATTCTTTTCAAATCAGTTTCTCTTTTATTTCCCATTCTAAATCTGGCAGAATTGATATATAAGAACTCAGGTTTAATAGGTAATTTTTTGTCCTTCCAGGTATTGTAGCTTGGTAGTACTTAAAAACAAGTCTCTAGAGAAATGTTGCATAACAGTGAAGTACCACAATGACTTCTTAAGCACTTGGTCTCTGAGGCAGAGTCTAAACCCCAGAAATTTGTGCCTGGGCTCTTTCTGTAGTGCTTGTTTTGACACCTCAGAAGTGTGGAATAGCAAGATCTGCACTTCAGAGGGAGATGTCCTGATCAGCCCAACATCCAAAATCTAATCTTTCTGCAGAAGTTAAAACTTTCAAAGCTCCCAGTCTTAGGTATATCCAGGTCTTTGAGATTCAAACAGGTATGGATTGGGGTTCCATTTCTTATTTGAGAGACATGACTTAGAGCTCAGTTTTCTTTTTAAAGCGCAGCATGAAGCCAAAGGAAAAAAAAAAAAAGAAATCCCTGCCAGCTCTAAGGGACAGCTCTTTGAAGGGTGTCTATTGTCATTATTCCAAAAACTTCAAAAAGCTAGGAAAATTATCATAAATGACAACTACATCCAAGATTTCTCTGAGACAAGCCAAATCCTCTGAAAGTTTTATTTATTTTTTAGTACTGACATACCCATATCAGATAATTAAAAAAGGAACAACACATGCATCCCATTAAAAGGCTTTGAGCACTAAAACAGGATGCAGGTAAGAGTGTGGGGTACAGAAATATGAAACTGCGACTTAAGAGTGTTAAAAGTATTCTGTATCCCTGAAACCCTTCCTGTCATTCCATCAGGCACCTGCCATTCTCCTTCTCCCTCAGCACAACTGGGCTCCACGTAGATCAAAACCTACATTCCCAGAAGGACCTAATCCAGCAGTCCTCTTCAGAGCAAAGTCCTGTGATATGCCCATACTTCAAGCCCAGGAACAGTTTTTCTCTGTAGATAAGGAAGAGAAGAAGCAGTACCAGCTACTTCTGTAAGAGCATTCACCAAGGAGTCTGACTATGAATTTAATATTACCTGGCTTGCAAAGGTTCAGACTCAATTTATCTCTCACAGATAAGCAAAGCCTAGAAAGCCAAGCTGCTTGCTAATATCAGGGAACACAGAATCTTCCATAACCCTCTTGAAGGTGCAAAACTGACCGCACAAGTGATGCACTGGGTGATAAAGAACTGGATGGAAAATCAGTGTGTGACCTACTGGCTAAGGCATACTCTTCACAGGGACACCTGCGACCCTCCTCCTCCTCACCACAGGTTGTGTCATCTTTTTGCAAATCCACAAAGAGTTTGGAAGCAGAATCCAGAAGCCCCAGCACAGTCACCCACCTACTTGTCCCATGTCCATTGTTCCCTTGCCTTTGGATGCTTCCTGGGCCAGGAACTGCCACTGCCTCATTGCTGGGCAGTTTCCTCCATTGCCAATGGACACAGCCATGAGCAGCAGCACGGTGAGCAACCAGCCTGTGCCAGGGAGCTTCTGGTTGCACATCAGGAAGAATGACAACAGAAAGGGCTGTCAGGCTTTGGAAAAGGCTTCCCAAGGAAGTAATGGAATCCACATCTGGACTAATCACCGTGGAGCCACTCAGCTGTAAGGAAGTTTCCACTCAGAGTGGAAACACCAGCAGAATTTATGTTCTCACCTTCCTTTCTCTAATGTGGGACAAAGGACAGATGGTTCAACCAGAGAAAATAAGATCACTGCTATTATTAAAAGCTGCCTTTGCAGGTGACACATACAGGGACTTGTTTGCTATCCCTAAACAGAAGAAAACAACAGTAGGAACTCAGGAGTCAGTGGGGTTTGCTGTCTGGGAAGGTGCTGGCTTCCTCTCTAAACTTCTGACTGCGCTGGTGTTTCATACCCCCTGAAACGGAACACAGCTTATGATTCAAATCTTTGATACTGTTTATTTTAAGTCAGTGGAAAAACAAACACCACAATCCATTGAAAGGTCATTATACTTACAGTGAATAAACCAGAGTACATGTTCATAAGTCCCAACCCTAGCAACATATCATTTTATTATATTTGAAAATGTGTGGTCAATTGCCTACCAAAACAACCATTGACCAAAACCATTGTAAATTAGTAACGGGTGAGGAACATATGCAGAGATACATGTTTATCTTTCTCATCTCTGCTCCTCCCAAATGTGTGATTTCATGATCGTTCAAGATGATCTAAGCCCAGAGCACACTGTTTGCCTGGTTGTATGCTTGTGCCACCCTCAAGTCAGCAAGAACTCCTTCAGCTCCCCAGTCCCCAAAACCTCCTGTCTGCAGCCATTCTGCTGGGGCTGCAGAGGAGCTGCTGCCAAACAGAATGGGGTGGGAATGTATGGGCAAGGAGGGATGAGTGCCTTTACAAGCAGCACAGACACCAGTGGGAAAAGCTGCTCCTTCCAACACAGCCTAGGGAAAGGTGAGCACACATGGCACCAGAGCAAGCCATGAGAGTGAACGGCAGCTGTTCACTCACAGCAAGGAGTGAGCACCTTCCTGGTGGGACCCTGGTAGGATCTGGCAATGAGCAAAGCCTCAGCCTTTGTCTTTGCTTTGTGGAACAGACACCAGGGCAGACAACAACCATGGAATGGAGATATAATTATAAATATACAGGGACGTGAGTAAGGGCAGGGCATGGTTGTGATCACTGAACTGCTGTGGGGTGTCTGACTGACCACTGTGCCTAAGGCCAGTGTCTGAGCAGCTCCAGCCTCTGGAATGGTTTAACTCCAGTCTTTTGAGGTTGATTTGACACTTTTATAGAGATAATGCAATGAATGTGTTGCTGCTCATATATATATATGCATGCACACATATGAAGGCTTCTCCCCAAGTTTGCCTCAAAGAGAGCAAGAGCTATGGGAGCCATTTATTCGCTGGCAAATAAAATATCAGTGATGAACAAATTACCAAACACTTTATACAAGTCAATTAGCACTTGATGAGAAGGATGCACTGTCAGTGTAACACTGCTGCACAGCACTGGCAAGGCTGTAATCACAGTCAGGAAGAAAGGGCAGTGTGACACTACCCTATAAAGTTTTCTATAAAGTCTACCATGAGCAGTCTTGAAATGGTCTCTTAGCAACAGTCAGTGAAATACCTTGTCATTTCTTTTTGTTAACATGCAGTGAATACATATTTTGTTTTTAACTTCCAGAAAGTAAATATTGCTTTGAGTTAATGTAACTGAGACAAAAACTCAGAAAAAAATGTATATTAACCTAAATTCATAATAACTGATAAAATGAAGCTGTCCACATACTGGTGAAAAAGAATACAATCCTGTATTTCCCTCATTTTAAATTCCCAACTATACAATGCACAATAAGACAGTACAAATAAAAAGAATATTTAAGACAAAACAAAACAAACAGGAAAATACTGTGTTTCTGTACAAGTAGGTCAAGAAGGAAATTCAAATTAAAGCAATTTCTTGCACGATCATTGTAGAGCTGTTTGTAATTTCATCCAAAAGAGGCCAATAACCAGCCCAAAAGCAGAATGTGAGACTACCCTGATCATTTGTTTCATCTGTAATGGAAATTTCCCTGGTTAGAAATTCTGACTGACTGAAAAGGATGGGCTATCATACAAAGAAACAGAATATAGAACAAAGATTTTATCACCACAGATGCACCAACTTTTAACTGCTAAACCCTTAAAAGCTTGCTTCACTAGAGAGCAAAAGTGAATCTAAAAAAGAGGATTACCTGGGCGGAACTGCTTCACCACAACAAAGCACTGCCGAGAAGTATTAAAGATCAGGATTGACACACTGAGGAAAAAGATAAAAAAACCCAAAAGATCAATGCTTTATGAAGAATTAATGCAGAACTATTAAACTTACATCTTGTGAATTTAATTTCAACTACATAAATAAATGTAACATTTATTGCTAAAGCCACAACACAACAAGATCCTTGTCCAAAATCCATCTAGAGGGATAGATAATGGGTCATGTTCCCAAAGCCCGTGACAATTTTGCTCAAAATTAAGTCCCTTTTGTCTTCTGGCATGCAAAATAAGCACCAATCAATTCCTTCTTCCCAACAGGAACACCACCACCACCACCCCTCTCTTCCAGTCAAAGAACACTGGAACTAGATAGCAAAAAATCCTTACAAATAAAAACATTTTTTCCCCTTATATCAGTCTCAAATCAGGATTGTCAAAACCTCAGGCACAGTCTAGTCTCAATCAGAGCCAATGACTTCTGTATAAGCACAGAGCATCTCCTATCTGTAGCTACTTGCTGAGCTCAGGTTTCAGAACAGACACCATCCAAGTCCAACTTTGTACAAATATAAACCAGTAGATTCTACTGCTACATTCAGTGGTTCTTGGGTTGCTTCCAACATGTCACGAGGACACCTGGCAGGCTGATTATCTGGACATGCTCTGGATTTGTCTGATGTTCTCTGCTTGCCTAACACACTCTCTTTTACTAGTTTAAGAAAATGCAGACAAAAGTTTTTCTCCTTAGTTGGTGGCCCACTTCCCCCTGAAAAAGCAAGTGTATATTTTGGTCATTACCATGGCAGCATTCTCTCATTTGTTCTGCCTCACTGTATGCAATCGAGACGTTAATTCATTATTCTATGAACTCTACAATAGATTAGACTCACAATGGCATATTTGCAGGGTTGAGTCAAATTCTCAACTTTCCTTGTAAAAGAGCTGTATATTTATTTTCACTATTTGATTTAATAATGAAGTCTCAAGCTGCCAAAGAAAATGCTATCTGATGATTATTAAAAATAATGTTAATGTTTATTATAATAATATATAAAAACCAAAACAGAAGGGAGAAGTCCAGATGTTAGTATTTATATTCATGCTTGCTATTCTCAAAGACCTGTACTGCATATTGATGGCTTCCTGCCCCAGGAGATGCCATTTGCAGGCAATTTTAAAGCAAAGGTTTTTGCCTTCAGAGAGGATGGAGGAGAACATTCACTCTGTTTACTGGCACTAGGGTTCTTTCTGGAATATCTGGGAGTTTGTGGAGGCTGCTGGAAGAAATGAAGTTAAACCACAGACCATAATATTTTTAAGGTTACTTAAATATTATTCTTTTATTCTTTGATCTTTTTTCCTTTTCATGACTGTTCCTCTCTTCTGAGGGCAGACACTGCTCTAAATAAAAGGGGAAAAGGAATTACTGCTACTGAACCTTTGTTGTTTTGTCCACGGGCACTGTCTGAAACTGGAGAGAGCAGCAGCCTAAAGCTGCTGATGAAGAGTGGAAGCTTCCTGAAGCAGATGGTTGCCCTTTACCTTTCTTTACATCCACCACCCCAGGCCCAATCTTTCCTTTGGCTTGCCTTCTCCAGCATGTCTCATTAAATAACTCATACCAACTCATTAAAAATGGCTCAGCTATTAGACATTATTTTTTTCCTAGGAGTCAATCACTTGAGATTTTTATGGAACAGATGGGAAAATTAAAAACAATCTGTCAGAATTAAGGAACAAGATCAAATTAGCTGGAAAGGAGTAGCAGCAAGTTATTACAATTGTCTGCTTCTCACACCATCTTGAGATAAGAGGGTACCGAAATGGCACAAATCTGTAGAACTTTCCATTTAATTACTTCTAATTTTCTGAGAGACTGACAAACAATTTTGAACAGAAATTTACATTTTTTAACAAACCACAACACACAAGTTTTTATGTTTCCTGTCAGAGCTGGAGAGTCATGGAAGAGAAAGTTCAGAATTATACCTCCTTCTTATGAGGGGCGTAACATTGGGAATGCCATTTGCTGTTTCTTTGTTCACAAGAAACAACGTAACATGAAATATTTCCACAGGTCACCAGGTCTGTAACTTCTGAAAACCCACTGAAGGCAGCATTCAGGACAGGTACTTGAGTATTACACAAAGGTATTATAGGTAGAGGGAAAAAACAAACAAACACAGTTCAACTGAACTAAGTGGAGGAGCCTCATTCCCATTTTCAATGGGTTTTGTTATAACGACCCAAAATGTAGGTTTAGATGATTGGTCTGGCCTATAAGGAATATATTTATATTCTGGAGTTTAAGACATCATACAAAGAACTCACTACAAAATTAGTTTGAGATTGCTATTTTTACAGATGATACAGGCCACAAAAAAGAACTACAACAAATCCATTAGGAGGTCCATACACATCTTTCAGTGGTACCATGCCATGGGGTATTACAGAGGTATTTGATGTTTCAAGACAATTCCCTTCAAAATATTACAACCAGACATATGTTAGGGTATTATATACACAGATTTTAAGTGAGGAGTAAACATATAAAAAATAAAAACATCCACAAGGACTTTTGTGAGCATCTCCACAATTAAAAGATACAGAAAAGAAATTAAGACAAAGTTGTACATTTGGGAAAACACACAGAAGCACTAGGAGGGAAAAAACAAACAAACAAAAACCACCAAAAAACCAAAAAAAACCCAACTCCCCCCCAAAAAAAACCCCAAACAAACAAAAAAGACCCCCAAAACCAAAAAAAAAAAAAAGAGCTCAGCCATATTCCCTAAAAGTAATACAATACAAGAATTTAATCTAAAATGGATATATCAAAGGTCCTAATGTAGCAACAGGCTTCATGTTTCAAACAGGAGCACAAAACCACTTTTTAATTATATTTTACAAAGGAAAACAATACCCAGATATAAAAGGATCATGATAAATCCCAAGCTTCCATCCATGCCTTAAAACAAGCTGTAACACCTCTGCACTAAGGAAACACTGTCTCAGACCTGCTAATCTTTACACTTTGTGTGGCAGATTACTTTTAACCATATTCCAGAGGTGTGGATCTTTGCTGGCTATTCCTCCAGCAGCTGACTCTGAGGGAAATCAGAGCTGTAAAAGGAGAGTCGGGAATGCAAATACCACTGACCAGTGAAGGAGACTCAGCCCCATCCACCACATCTGTCAGTGGCTGCATGAGGGACTACAACCCAACAGAAAAAGAACTTATTAAAAGATGACAGGATGTGTACACAGTCTTCCACACTGGTCTGGTGAAGACCACAGACCTGCTCAGCCTTCAGCCCAACCTCGTCCTCAACTTCCCACTGCAGTAGCTCCCACTCACTTTATACATAAAATACATCACTAATTACAGTAATCTTCCCCAAAGAAAGCATGCATGTAAACAACTCAATGTAAACAAGTGTGCAATGATGTAGAATATTGTTCTTTCTATAAATATGGAACAACTAGAGTATCTTTAAAATATTGTAAGAAAGATATGTACCTAAAATATCACATACAAAGAGCATTTAACCTGTACTTGAGCTGTTACTGTACTCAAGTTTGCAGTTGAAGTGTGTCTGGTCTCGGCACCTAAAACGATATTTTCTGAAAGGGATTCCAACTATTCAGGCAAGGCTCTCATGTAGCATTTAACCAATTAAACTTCAAAAAAGCCCTGAGTGAAATAGGTATTAGGATTCTCTGATGGATATTTGACTTCCCTAAACTAAGTCAGTGTGCAGAAATCAGACAGCTGACCCAAGGACACTGCAATGGAAGAGTGCAGAACCTTAACTCCTACTCCATCTTTAAGACTTATGAAAAGAGAAAATACCCACCTGAATACAACTGAAAACACCTCTGAGAAAATCTTTACAGCTGAAAACACCTCTGAGAATAGTTTAGAAAATTACCCCATTGTGTGCCATAGAAAACTACTTCCACATTTCTCCTTCCCCCAACATAGTCCAGCTCTGTATTCATTGAAATCACAGTAACTGATGCTTTGCGATATTCCAGCTCAGCAGACATTTAGCTAGAAAAACTACAACTTCACACTCTCAAACCTGAGAAAGGAAGGTGCTGTTTCATGGAGCAACACAAGATATGCAGCATTTGACCACAGCAGCTCCGAGGTAGGGGACAGATGAAAATTGACATCCTGTTAAAATGTGCACACACACATATGGCCCATGCAAAGTTAATTTTTTTGAAAGACATCCCAGCAATTGAGATCAGCAAATGAACTTTACCACAGCTCCTTAAACATGTACTTCTAGGGCTATAGTTAATCCACATGCAACTGCTGACACTTACTAATTGCTTTTCATGAGATAAACTTTCAAAATCCTTTAATAAATAAAGATTGAACCGGTCTTTATTTATTCTTAGATGTGGCCTTAGTGCTGACTTTAAATGTGAATTTGCAAACTAAAAAATAATTTTAGAAAATCTCCACAGTATAGCAATAGCAAAGACAAGGACAAGACTCCTGTACTTCTGTCAGTGAGCTAGGACACAAGACTGGAGATTAGGACTTTTAATGACAATCTTGTACTAGTAACTAAAATACTAATACATTAGGTAAATGATGAGGTAACACAGGGAAAGAAATTGGCTTTTCTTAAATCCTTGTAAGAGCAACTCGGGATTCGCTTGTGTCAAGCCTGGGTGTGTGTGTGACACACAGAAATTATGATCAGAAATGAATAGTGGGAGATAAAGCACCTCAGAAAAGACTGACATTAACACTGAAAGCCAGGACTTCTCAGCTATTAACCTCAGCCACTTTCACCTACTTTTAAAGGCTAAAAAGTATCTCAAAATTAGTTTTAAGCCTATAATACTGGTAAGTGCTGCCTACAAACAATCTCAGCTCCATGGGGGAGACTTTAGAAACTAATGATGTATGATTTCTAAAAAACCACAACAAACCAACCAAACCAAACTACCAAAACCCCTCCAATACTACTAATACAGCGCCTGCAGTATTTCAGTTGCCATTCTCAAAGAAGACAAAGAAAAAGGAATTGCAGATTCCAAAAGGAGACACAAAAACTGCACGCAAGAATAAAAGCAAATAAGTGATTTAATCAGCCCCCTTGACTCTCAACAGATATTTGGTTTTAAAAATCCCTTTGATACAATCAGAAGAAAATAATCAAATGTAGTGTGCAACCACAGAAGTATTTAGAGATGCATTCATCTCTGCTGGAGAGCATGTGAATATAAAACATACATTTCGTATTTTTGCCCACATAACTCATAAAGGAGAAAATGCCAAGATTTACAAATCATACTAGATGAAAATTTAGTAAGAAATAAGTAAATAATTCAGATGTCTCAAAATTGTTTTAGCTTTAAAGTATATATTTGTTTTTCTTCTTGAACTGATATGAATTTGACTTTGTTCATAGAGGGATGACAAATCGATTATTCATAGTTTTGCATATCAAGCCTATAATTCTATCTAGTCTTTTTAAAATATTGTGGTTGAGAAACACCCCAGATTACAAATAAAGTATGCTCATAAAAAGCTAAGGGGTTGGAATGGACCTTAAAGGTTCTCTATTCCCAACCCCCTCTGCCATGGGCAGGGACAACTTCCACCACACCAGGTTGTTCAAGGTGTTATCCAACCTGGCTTTAAATACTTCCAGCACTGGGGCATCCACAACCTTCCTGGGCAACCTGTTCCAGGNCAGCATTGGGGCACCCACAACCTTCCTGGGCAACCTGTTCCAGGGCCTCACCACACTCACAGTAAAAAATGTCTTCCTAATAGCTAACCTAAATTTCTCCTCTTTGAATCTCCACGTATTACTCCTTGTCCTCTCACAGTTCCTGACCGAGAGTCTCTCTCTGGCTTCCCTGTGGGCTCCCTTCACGTCCTGCAAAGTGCTGTGAGGTCTCCACACAGCCACGTTCACATTTGTGAACTTGTTCTCTCCTGGTTCGAATCTAAAATGACTGTGCTTTCAATTTGAAAGTGATAATCAAAAAACACCTAAACTTGTTTGAGAGCCAACACTCAAAAACAATTCTCTGGGAGGAGTCAACCTTCAGGAGGGCCTATTTCATCTCATTTCAAAATTATTTTTGATGTCCGTAAGAAAAACTTGTATGTAGCCCCTGTGCCATTTCTGTATTCAAATTAACCATCCATTTCACAGCTGGACATGTCCTGAAAACTTCTAATGTGGTGTCTAAAGCACTGTCCTCTTCCTTTTATCAGCACAGCACCCAATACCTTAAGGCAGGGAAAACAGCCCCTTCGTTTTTAGAACAGAGACGTAATAAAGCTGTACCCTTTGATTATTCTCCAGTGCAATTCCTTTAGTTTCCCAGAGCTTTAACCATAATGCAGATAGTCCTGAGATTAAATGTGTGTGCTTGCACAATCTTTACTGGTTCATTTAAGTCTTCCTTCAAAGCATTTTGCATCTTTCAAAGGCCACGACCAATCCAATTGGCTGCTTAAAATGCAGCCTATTACAAAAGCAAAGCTATAAGCTCCTGACAAAAACATTCACCCTTTCATACTAATCACAGATAAAGTGGATTTGGCAATAGATAATTAGAGACGTCTAAAAGACTTCTGCATTCTGATGAAATCTGAATGCTTTCTCCAACACAACGTAAATATTTAATACTAAATAAACCCAGAAAAAAGTGGTGAGCCACGTATGCTTCAGAAAATAAATGTTACTTTGGAAAAAATCAAAAGGAAGATTGGTCTCAGTAAAATGAACTGCAGCAGGAAGTTGTTCATGACACCATAAAGCAGGAAGCATATGTTTGGTTAATCATCAGACCAGCGTAAAAATGAACTAAGAAGTGGTAACAAACCCATGTACATGCACTTTTAAAACACAATTTATATCTACTTGTAAAGTAGCAATTTGTATTGCCAACCAGAGAATACAATCAGGAAAACTTCTTTGGAATAAACAAGTCTCTCAGCAACTTATTTTCATACAACAAAGACAAAAATATAAAAAGAAAATTCAACTGCAAAATAAATGAGACATCAAAGCACACTGCTCTCAATAACATTCCTTAAGTGTCATATCTTGGCCAGTATCCCAGGATACCCTTAGAAATGACACATTGCATCTCAATGGGATTCTTTTAACAAAATATTTTAATAAATAAATTCAGGTTTTATGCTAACTTATTTAATTAAATACAGCTTTATGGGAATTATGTGCAACAGATGTCAGAGCCTGATGGGCTTTTGTTCCAATTCCTAATTATTTGTGAAACTGCCATTTATAAATGCTATCACATAGTAAGACCAATAAATAATCCACCTAAAAAGCTAAGTATTACTCTATTCCATTCTGAAAAGGCAAAAGTCAAAGACTTAAAACACCATCATGTTTCAAGGACAGCTCACAAAACAAAAAAGTTCAAGTGTTCTGCACTAAGGCAAGGGAAACCAGCAACTTTGTTTATTATCAAAATCCAAGTATGATGTACATAACACAACCTTTTGCCAGGTATAACTGCACAGTCTCAGTACCATCAGTGAGAAACTGGTAGTTGTCCACATTTTCCTCAATTTTCCCATTTCTAGAATGAGGTTTAAATAATTTCCTCTTTTCCAAGAGATATTTTCAGCTAAAATTCTAAGATACAGGCACTCCAATTACAGGACATTTCCAAGCTTTCCTAAGATTATTTTTACCAATCTCAGATGCAGGCCATGACCATGCTACTGTCCCTAGGCCATGTACAAACTCTTCACACCCTTCACACAAAACAGGTTTATTTCAAAATCACCTGAAAGCAGAGGGAAGACTTTCTGAATTCAGTGATTGTAAGAGAATAAACACATTCATTTATTTTGCATATTATTGGAAACACTAGAAAATTAAATCCCTAAACTTGTAAAAAACCCAAGATGCTTCTAATCTGGATACCAGAAACTTGGATTCAGAAATTTGACTAACCAGCCAAAATTCCGTGTACCTGCTTAGTTATAAGAATTTTCATGGATTCTATTCTTAAAATTCGGCAAATATTTAACTTCCCAATGAAGCAATGCCCTCAATAAAGATTTTATTGCCCTTTTACCCTGTTTCAATGATAGAGCTGAGAAAAGATTATATGCTATAGGGTGCTTTCATATCACATGCTTAAAAAGATGAAATGAGAATCTGAAAATTTATGTCTGATAATTTTACAACATCTCATCTCATGTTTCTCTCATTCCTATGCTTTTATTTAGATTGGATCCTAAGGTAACAACATAGTAACTTGTTTTAAAAGACAGTAAATATGCCTGCAGAATTCCTGGCACAAAAGCAGAGGATCTGTCAAGTCTTCACTGTAGAAAACCCCAAAAATGAACAACAAAAAACACAGCATTAAGTGCATTTTATTTGCAAATATTGTATGCAAACAAATAATGTAATTACTTGGGTTGAAGGAAACTAATAGGCTACTACATTTTTTCCTTCTAATACCAGGAAAATTATCATTATCCTGATAATACCCCTGATAGACAGATATCAAGCCCAGACCTGAGCATTTTCAATGACAGTGATTATAAAACATGCCTTCCTGGATTATCTTATTGCTGATTGGTAAAAACAGTTTCTTAGTGTTTAATTTTAAAAATACTTTCCCCACCATACATCATTTCTCATGTCATTGATTACTGATGAAATTAAATGATTCTGGCCTGCTCTGAAATGTTTCTTTACATTTTGTGATAAGTGCTAATTTCTTGCCTCAGTGGTGCTATCCTTTGCATGAACATGCCCAGCCCTCATTATTTTCTCTCAGCTATTATTTCCCTAAACTTTTCATCATTTTTGTTTGTTGAACTACCTCCAGTTGATTTTAAACAGTGCATTATCTTCCACACTATCTTTGAAGATAATCAAGAAAATTCCACATCACTGACACCCTGGAGGAGACATTACAAAGACAGACAAGGTTTACAGAACAACAGCACATCACTGTAAGTAAAAGGCATACGCCACCCAAGAAAAACTTTTTTTTTTTACCTGTAAGGATGTTATAAAGCTGTATTTTAAAGCTACTGTGATAATTCTTGCACAAAGGAAGCATCTGAATGACATTTCGTGGTGTCTTATAATACACTAGGACATAAACCAGAAAAATACATACAGGATTAAGTTTCCATAAAGCCCAAGCGATCTGGCATATGAAACAGGAGAAGGAATTTAATCCACTGCTATAATGTGGTCAGGGCACATGACTTCCACCCTGTCTCCATAGCTGCCTGCTCCAGCCCCAGAGCCAGAATAGCAACCGTGGCTCCTGCAGGCTCCTGGTGACCCATCCCCGGCCAGCTCCCGTGGCAGAGCCGGGATGCAGCCGCCTCATTCCTCGCTGCCCTGGGCAGCCACCTCCTCATCTCTTCCCTGGGCCAAGTAACTGCACAGCACAGAGCCTGGACACCTCCATCTCCTCCTTCTGAGCTGTGCTCACTCTTAACCTGCCTCCAGAACCTCCTCCTGTTTGCCCCCAGGACTGGTACCTGCAGGAGAGAACAAGCCCAGGTGGAGATTGCTTTGGTTTCCTTCGCCCTGTAAACTCACTCCTGATGGAAAACTACACTTTTCAGTTGTCTTTGTAATCGATAAAGTGTAAAGTCGTTTCTTCTGAGGAAAAAAATTAGATTAGGGATTATTTTGTTTTAAATGTGGAACAAATTAATCTCTTTACTTAAAAAAAAAAAAGGCAAATCTTATAAAGCAGGAATATAAGAATAAACTTTCAGCTTTTTCATTAAGAATTTTTTTAAGTCAGGAACTACTGCTGAGTCACTGTGAGTCAATGTTTTTGAAGGTAAAAATGCAGCATGAATGGGGTACAATGCACATGCAGAGTTGCAAGTTTTTTAGTCCAAATGCTTTTTATTCATCAGATGATAATTTCCAAGTTGAGAGGAACTCACATAACTATCTTGCACACAATTCAGTCTCCTCAAATTTGTTCTCTTTTAAATGCAGTGAACTTTACAGTGAATTTTTCGTACTTTCAAATGGAGAGGTAGACATAATTTTGTTTTGTCAACTAGGAAAAGGTACAGTTGTGTCCCTGTTCTCAAGCGTTATTACTCAAAGCACAGAAGAGAGCACATGACTGTACACTGACCTTCATCTGTTCCCAAATTATGCCTTTTAAAAGCCTTGAATCTGTTTAAGGGGAGCTGCTGAAACCTGAAACGAACGTGGTCTATTGCTTTATAAAGTAGATGAACGTAGAACTTAAGTATTACATTTCAGGCTCTTACTGCACTAAATATAGCAAAATTAGGATGAGGGAGAATATAGCTGTAACCTGAGTCTAGAGAATAATTTTTTGTTACAGGTATCGATGGTTACTCTGTAAAATTTAGTATGTTTCTATTTCTAACAGAAAATCACCACAATTTGCTGCAGGAAAATGTTCTCCTGATAAAGATTTTTATTTTTAAAAGCTGAGTCCTTAAAAAAATTAACAGCTCTTCAGCCCGCAAATCACACCCCCACAAATTGCTAACCAGTTCTGACAGACCCAAGTCTAAAAAGAATCTTGAAATACACCTAGCATCTAAATTTTCATTGCTTGCACTCTGCTTGATTTTCATCAGGATATATTTAATAATGACCAAACACATCATCTTGAGTATTAAAGGGAAAATTACACTTAATTAGAAAAGTTAGCAGTGCATAACTGCAGCAAGCATCGTTTGCTGTGTGCCTAACACAACAGGCCAAAATTATGTAACCCTTAGGAGCAACACCTCTATAAACTTGTTCAATAATTACAGTGGAGATGAGGTAATCAAGGATTTTTACTTCATTCTTTTTTAGTAAACTTCACTGTTGTTTCTAATAACATAATAAAACCTTCCAGTGAGCTCTGATAGTGTTCTTCTGCATGTTTCAAAGAAAGATTAACTTAAAATCTAACTTCACAGGACAAGAACAATAGTAAGCTCATTATTTTCTAATAGAAAAATGGCTTAGAAATTGACAGATTTCTTGACAAGTTTGCAAATTTTTGACAGTTTTCAGATGGGAACTGTAACACTCATTAAGCATTTAATATGCTTGTAAAATCAGAAACCTTCAGGATGTGACTTTTGGAAATCATCTGAGACAATCTCAGGTGAAAGTCACACTAACTTCTTCTAACTTCTTAAGTTAAAAGTCACACTAACTTCTGAGTTAGGCCTGATTTCTCAGAGCCTTGTCCAGTCAAGGTTTCGATTTCTCTAAGGATGGAGAGTCCTCAGTCTCCCTGAGTGAAGCATTCCAGGACCAAACGGTCATCCATGGGTATGTCCTTGTGTCGTGGATCTTCCTCCTGTTAGAATTTAAACCTAAATATGGTAAGAAATGCTGCTTCTTTTGTCTATGCTGACACACAGGTGAATTTTGACAGCAGAGATTCTGAAGGTTTGCCTTAACACAGTTTGTTGAGTGACCAGTAATAAATTGCACATAATTATTTTTATCTTTAAGTGGCAAGGAGGGATTGAGAATAAGCAATTATTTGTTCAACATGAAGTACAGCAGTGACTTCAGGATTGATGTCTAGTTCTGAATAATCTTGATCTTAAGAAAGCTCATGAATCACATAATGTAGACTCATGCCCAGATCTGCAATAACTAAAGGAAAGAGAAGAAATAATTTTTAAAAAAAGAAATGTAATACCATCTCTGCTATTTTACCTTGTGCTAGAGTTACACCACCAGACTTCACATGGTTAAATGATCTTGCCCTACTGCAACATACAGTGAGATTTTAAAAGATGACTCACATCTAAGGCAAATGAAGTGACTACTGCAGTCCTTGTGCTTTTGTCTTTGTATAATTTAATCAGCTGTTCATCTGAACAGTTGGAAAGGATACATTTATACAACAATAACTTCATCTCTCTTGGTAAATATTTTCCTGTATCTTCTGATACAAATCTATTAAATAATGGCTTATATTGACCTAAACTGAAATGAGACAGAACACTGGGGTCCCAAAGGAACCCATCAGACAAGCTGTCAGTTCACGATCATGCAGCAAGGAAGTCAGTCTTAAGTATGTTTACTTGTGCTGCTGAAAGAGGATGACAAATAAAGACATGGGTTATGCACAGTGTTTGATTTTATATGATTATACAGGGTTTTTTTAAATTCATCATCACTAAATTCATAATACATACCAATTCTATGTAAATTTATAATATATACATGTGTTCTTTACAGATCTGGCATTCCAATATGCTGAGTTCAGGTAAACAGCCCCATTACAGACACTTGGAGCATCACAGAATCACAGAATCACTAGGTTGGAAGAGACCTCAAGATCATCGAGTCCAACCCATGCTCTAACACCTCAACTATATCATGGCACCAAGTGCCACATCCAGTCTTTTTTTAAACACATCCAGGGATGGTGACTCCACCACTTCCCCAGGCAGATCATTCCAGTACTTTATCACTCTTTCTGTGAAGAACTTTTTCCTAATATCCAACCTATACCTCCCTTGAAACAGCTTGAGACTGTGTCCTCTTGTTCTGTCAGTTGTTGCCTGGAGAAAGAGACCAACCCCCACCTGAACACAGCCACCCTTCAGGAAGTTGTAGACAGTGATGAGGTCACCTCTGAGTCTCCTTTTCTNGTTAAGTCTTTCAGCACTTCCCTAAGTAGTAAGCTAAGAATACTTATAAAAAAGTATTGTGGAAAAGGGATCTTAATTCTGGAAAACATCTACAATCTTGTTTAGCAGACATACACCCTAGGAAATCCTGACCAAGAGAACACGTGTCTCAGAAACCTCTCCTCTTCTTCAATATTTATCTTTCAGTAACAGTAGTGAACCTGGAAGAGCTCTCACAGTATGAAGTTCTCTATAATCTTCAGGAACTAGTTAACATGACTCTTCCATATAAAAGCATCACAGCTATTAAAATACAGCAAAATATAGGGCTTTAATGTATTATAAGGGATTTTGAATCTGACTGATGTATTGGATAATAATTGCCTTCCTATTCACAAAAAAAAAAAGTAAACCCATAAATTTCCTATGCAGAAAGTTCACATTACTACCTTTGGTGTCAGAAGCTGCAATGAATTTCCTTGTGAAAGAGTGTTAGACATTCTGCAGCTCAACAGTAGTCACTAATAAGTTTGGGTGGCAGCTGTTGTACATCTGAAGCTAACAAATGTTATGCGACCAGAGATGACTGGCATGACATGTGGCTGTAGCCTTTTTATAAAGTTATGTTCTCAACTATTTTAAAAATGTCCACAAAAGTCCTTCAGAAATACTGTTCCCAAGAAGTTCATGGAAAACTGATCCTTTAATACTTACCCCACTCAGTTAGTTGCATATATTCACACATTATCACACAGTGATAAACTGAAGTTTAAACAAAAATAGTCATACAAATTCATCTAGAAGTCATGTTCTCAGCACTGTGACTTGAGGCTGGATTCACTAGCTTGAATGGGCATATATTAAATTTCCAGCAATCAATTATCATTTCAGCCTTTGTATCTGCCATCATAAATTCAGGCACATGCCCATATGGACAGACAAAGTGCAAAGACAGAACTGTCTTCCAGGCAAATTCCAAAAGCAAGTGTGAAGTTCAGTATTGAAATATCACTCCCTTTTCTGTCCTCATTCTCAAGCAGTACAGGCATTTTAATCTAGCTAATACTTTCCTAGTCTTCCTGAAAATTTTACCTTTATAATCTTGATACAGATAAAAAGTGTTGCCAGAATTTTATATCCCTCCCAGGCACCCATACACATATAAAGGCTTATGTCACAAAAAGACTCATGTAAGGACTTAGAGGGTTCCAACAGAGAAGAATTTCTCAAAATGCAACTGATTTTAGTTATTTAATGCACATAACAAACACATCTCTTGATGTGGTTCTGGTTATGTCACAATTTATTTTAGTGTCTTGCTACATTTTTTACATTTAATAGATTTAGAAAAGCTTTTTCTTAAAAAAAGTTGTTACCCTTGCTTTTTATTTTTATCTTCTAGTACCTGAATTTTCAGTGAGCAGATTAAATATTAATACTTTTTGAAAGACATATAAATATTTTAGTTTTAATAACACTGAGACTCGGTCTGCTTTTAATACAGCTTATTTGTTATAATCTTGTATGAACTGATCTTTGAAGTCAGGAGTTAATTGCTTTTCTTCCCCCATCAGAGAAATACATTTGGAAAGACAGAAGAAACTCCTTCCTTCAAGTAATAAATTCTCACTCAAAAAAGAGGATTTCATACAACCCAAACTTTCAGTTCCATCTTCCATGTAATCATAGAAGTGCACAATAAATTATGTGCTAAAACTCTAATATTGGGATAGTCAGGCACAGACAAAACTTACTGAAAATATAATAAACTACAAGGAGAGTTTAAAATTTCTGTTAATTCTATCTTAAACAGAAGAAAACCACCTGCAAGTATTCCATAAGAAGTGAGAATTGAAGAGGAAATTGGAGGCAAGAGAACATTAACAACACTTGACCAGTGAAAAAGAATACAGTATAAAATACTACACGAAGACAATAGGAAATAATGTGATGCCATCGTTACCTGTCATGTGTCCTCATAAAATCCCAGAACTTCTTAGTGCCATTCTGGGGGGGAAAAAAATTAAAAATCAGTCAAATTAACTCCAACTGAAAAATTGCTATAATGATATTTAACAAAACTTAAGAAGCATTTCTTTGAAAACTCAGTATAGTGGAGTTTATTTATGCGGCCAGTATTCTGGATTTTGACAGTCAGTATTACAGACATTGAGAACTGTCTTAGGACAGTTCAAAACCTTAGACCCACAATATGATGACAGCTAGCATACATTTATTGCAGCCTTCAGGCCCAGTTTTGGCCACAGCATCAACTTCAGCTGCCCAATCTAACCATTCATGGCACCAGGAAGCTTTAAACAGCTATGTTTTAACCAGAAAAATAACCCACAGGTATGTTCTTCCATGTCCAGAAATGCTCTTACCTTGAGAACAGCTCAGCACTTACCTCATAACTAAATCCAGGGATCCAGGAACAAGACACCTTCCCTCTAACCCCTTACAAGGGCCAAAATAGGAGTTTTATCCACACCTGACATGAAGGGGTCACACTCCACTCTACACTGCAGCTGTTCCTCTGCACTGCTGGTGGTGCTGAGGGCACTGGCTCACAGCAGGCTTGAAATCACACCACTCACTCAAGAACTGGGAGACATAAAATTGCTGATTTTCTCAAGATGGGCCAATTCCTGTCCTCTGCCAACTTAAAAAAGAATACGTACTACAACACAGCTGACAGTGATCTCTGAAAACATATACCTTCTATAGTTACCCATAGCAATTCATACACATCAGTTAATGGAAAGGCATATAATTCTTTACTCTGTTTACTGGAAGTGTGATGGGGTTTTTCAGCTCAAATACAACTCCAGAGATTTCACTCCCAGGTCAGTTTTAAGTCTACATTAGGAATCGGTATAAAACCAGAGGAAATTCTTGTGGTTGATACCTTTTTCTTATTAGCAACACAAAAAATGAAACCTGCTGAAGACCTACATACCTAAAATATACTCAATGTGAAAAGCAGCACTTGACTTCTATTATAAAGTATGGTTAAATGGATGATCAAACCCCGGGCAACTGGTTAATGATTTAAAGCAGGTAAATGTGAGCAATGAGAGAAGAATCAAGTTCAGTTGGTGGGTAAAGGTGCCAACCAATATAGACAGGCCCTTCAGCTCTATTACAGATGTCATGGCTACCAAGTACACAACAGCTGGTGGGGATTAGATAACAAGCACTCTGGTTCAGAGATTAAGCCCCTGAGCTTTATGAGTTTACCAAGCTTTTTGGAAGAGGGACTGTTTGGTTGCTAGCTGGGTTTTTCTTCATTCCCACAACTCTAATTATAAACAGTTGTTCACCTCAAGAGAAACTCAAATCCGTGTTTCCATTGGTGTCTGCACATACCTTCTGTTAGCACTGACAGGAATTGAACGTGTGCATTACAGGAGAACCCCTGTCATTGTTTAAATGCAATATAAAATTGAAGGGAAAGGGAAATTAAGACAGCAAATTCTCAGTGTAAACTGGAATATTAAAGCCATTGCTTCCAAATCTGAGTGTATATCCAATTCATTCCACCTGGTGAGAGACAGAGGAACAACTTTGATAGGACTATGATACAACACACAGCTGCAGCATGGGCTGTGTTGTAAGGTAAGATAATTGAATGTATTAAATGTGCAAGGTCAGCTCAGTTTTTCTGCAGGTTTATTTCTACCTGTAAGCAAGGTATTTTGGGGATTTGTTAGCAGACTGCGGATCAATTTTCCATTTAACACAAAAGAATTGGAAAACTTTGTACCAAGGGTAATGTCTTCTGCATGTAACTTCATATTGTTTCTCTAGTCTCAACCTTCCCCTGCCCCAAATCATAAATTGGTGCTACCATCATCCATTCTCCCTTTGTAGTATCCACTTTGGAGAAGTGTGGGTGTCCAGCTGCTGGAGATGCCAAAAAAAGCCTGAATCAAGTCTCTCCTTGCATTCATTTAGGTTGTTAGTCCTGTGATAGTGCATTCTAACACACAATCCCACCAAAAATCTTCCTGGCTCTTTCCTCTTGCCATCCTCTTGCAAATTATAGAACCTGATTGCTCTGGAGCACTTATGAGAGGGTTTCAAATAGCTGAGGAAAATTACACCCTAGAGAATCATCCTCATACAGATGGGATCCATCAGAGCTGAATGACCTCTTCCCAAGGATGAGCTCTATTACCATTAACAGACTCTACCTCACAGACGTGCACATAATTTTTAGCAGAAAGTAGAAGAAGGAACTTAGTACCTAAAAAGAAATTAATCAGAAAATAAAATCTGTATTTTCTATTTTCTAAGGCCAGGTAAAGCACTTTCTCTAGAACATGATTTGATTAGTCTAAGACCCAAATTTAAAACCAGCCACAGGCTAAATTAATTTGAGTCAAGATATTGGTTAGTATCATATACTCTGACTGGACAATGCTTACTAAGATATTTTCGGCCTATATTTGAATTAAAAAATTATTTCATATGATCAAGTTGCACCTGTCCAAATAAATAAATCAATAAACAAATGAAACATTCCAACATCTCTTTGTTTACAGTGGCAGAAACTCAAATGAGCCCCATTCATGCCCTATTGTCGAAGTCAAATGTAATTTGAACCCAACCGAATGGAGTTGAGTTTCTATTGTACCCAGTGCATGGTTCTTTCCTAACAGACTGGTAGGAAGGTTGCTAATTATTAATAGCATGTAAACAGTTACCAATGGTTCTTATGCTGCTTTACATACTTTACAGAACATTAATTCCAGCCACCTTCTAACCAACTATATCAAGCTGCATGTAGTATCTCTATCTTATCTTTGAGACAAAAGTATTACTTGCTGAGCTGATCAAGATTCATGCTTTTAAAAGCCAAGTGGCTATGATTACTTGTTAAATTGTTCCACTCTATATATCCTGGTCTTTGACAAAGCTTTGCTCTATCACCACAGTTACAGGTAGCTGCAATATTAAAGGTATCAGTGGTCAACCATTCAATCATTCCTGAAAAAGAGAAGTATCTTTATGAAACACAAGGGCTCTCTCAAACCCTTAATATTTTTCATTTTAATTTAGCATATGTAATTGCATTATTACAAGTAGTCCATTCTCCAATGTTGAATAAGGAACAATCACAGTATTTCTCAATGCAGTAAGAACTGAATATAACTGATTGCTGGGAGATCTAAACATTGAAGACAGGAAGGAGAAGGGATTATTTTATGACATTTGAGAAAGATTTAAAAATTATTCTTCAAACAGGAAATGTGTCCTGTGATTTTTATAAAGATAAATATGCCAGAAGTATTTTACACTAGTTTTAATCAGTTCAGAATAGCAGTTCTGATACTGCAACAACCTTCTGTAACACATAATCGATTTGGTAAATCTTTAATCACAAAGTAATCACACTCTAGTTCTGTGCTCAGTGATCAGGTTCTGTGATGTTGCAACACTCAACTAGTGCATATAGTATGTGTAAATTAATAAAGCTGTATTCCAGGAGAGGCAGCATGTGAGACAACTTAGTTTCACTTTACACAGAAGACGGATCACTTACATAAGTACTAATTGCATAAGAAAGCCATTCCAGGTCAGACAAGATGTCCATCTTGCCTGGCAACCTGTCTCTAAAATTTAAGAACAGAGAAAGCCCACAGCAACGCTTCCCAGAACACACTTCCAAGTCTGGCAAATGGCACTGAAGGGTGGCAAAAGACAGTGCCTCAAAAGGTACCCAAATTAAACACAGTCCCCCCTCAGCTCTGAAAAGCAAGTGCAAATAGCCATTTCAGTATTACCTGAATGTGCAAAATGTGTCACAAGACGACACCGTCTGTAAAACTGACTTGGTGATGGCATTGATAATAATCAGAATTAACACCAGCCTGCTCCCAGCTTGACATCTGCACAGAGACTCAATGCCTTTTGGTTCAAGTGATTCCAGGACATCCAGGCTCTGCCAAGTGCTCTCTGCTAGACAGGTGTTGACAGTGGCTGCAATTTCAGCAGATGTGACTCCTACCTGCACAGAGCTGCCTATATCACCCATATTTGATCTTCACACTCTCTGTCCTGCTACCATCCTTGAAATAATTTTCCTAAGACTCTTCCTGCACCATCTCAGTCCCATAATTACAGACACGAGTCTCTTCACGCTGTCTGTAATGGTTAAGTTGGACAAGTCTGCAGCCTATAAAAATACCATTCTTTTTGCCACATGCCCTGTGGCTAAATGCCTCAAGAATCACTGTGCCAGGGATGCTGCTGTCCTTTGCTTTCCTCCATCACCTGAGGCAATAAAATATCTGAACAACAAGGTCAAATCACTGCCAGAATGCCTAAAGGATAATTCTTGCTTGCTAGAGGAACTCGCCTAAGAATTAGCCCAGGCGGGCCAATAAAGAAGAGAAAAAGGACTTGCTGTGCTGATGATGTAGAAAGAAACATTCACTGGCACGGACTGTAGGGTGATACTGGGTATGCTCCACATGTGACAGACCCTGGACACACTCTGACACAAGTACTGGGAGTTTCCACTCTTCACTTGGGGCAGCTTCAATGCCTTCCTCTTTCTTTTCCCCGAGGGCAGTGCCTATGCCAGTCCTCTGTCTGCCACCTGAGAAGCTTTTGAACCAGCTCTTACATGAGGTAATGTGTCTGCCCAGGTACCAGTACTCATCACTGTTACACTGATACCATCCTGGGCTTTCAAAACACCCCCAACCCGAACAAACCAACCCCCTCGGTCTGGCTGTGCTGTACAGCCCTCTTGGGGCTCACAATTTCCCTGCAGATGCAGCTTTTTCAAAGGGAAGTTATAACTACTTAAACACAATTTTAGAGAGAGGAGTGTAGGCTCTTCCTCAAGGATCATTCCAAGAATCTTACCAAAGAATGAGATACTTTTTTATAAATAATTTAATTGAATGAAAGCTGTGGGACTCCAGCTATAAGATGCTACTGAGTTTCAAGGTGAGGAAGAGAAAGGACAGGGGTGCTGTAGTCCATAACATGCAGCTTATGGAAATATTGGTAGAGCACGACACGAAGGGCTGACACAGCAGATGTCTGTAAAACCATGAATCACACTGAGATGGTGAATGTGAAAAAAATATTCACTATTTCTCATAATATAGAAGCACTATGTCATTGCTTGCTACAGGGAAAAAGGTTTCTCTGGGCACTGATCTGCCCCATATCAATGAACCAGTGCTCACGTCCTGCAGCTGCACAGAGAGGTTTGCCTTGCTTATGTATAGAAGAATTAACTGACAGCTTCTGAAACAGCTACAGACAAACTACATTATGTGTATGTTTTAAACATACAATGTGCAATAAAAGGCTTATTCTTCTTAAATGTTATTAAAAATTTTATTCTGAAGAGTAAACTGGAAACACGCTGGTGTAACAAGTGAAATAACACTCACAAAACTGCTCCAAATGCTGCCTTCAACTTTGTGTAATAATTTTTTCACAACATCACAGAAGGGTGTATAAAATAAATCCTCCATGCACAGGTTTACAGTAACAGATTTCCTGTAGTTACTCTGTTGGGAGATTTATTCAACAAAACAAAATTTACATTGGATTGTCACTTATTTATGACTCCTTGAAACGAGCTCTGGACAGGCAACACACAAGTGAAAGAGAAATGAACTTTACCCAAAATCTATTTAAAGCTTCTCCTATATTATTTGCCCTATACAAGTATTTGATAATTTAAAAAGTGACCAAACTAAAGGCACTGCCTTATGTCATCTCCCACATTTATCCACAGAAAACTTCTGCTTGGGCAGAGAAACTCTAAGTGGCCAAGAAGTGTAAAGTTACACCAAACCCACCTCAGTGAAAAGGTTTTGTACCTTTTATTACATATTTTTGAAGAGAAAGGTAATAGGCATATCACTTATAATGCAGGAGACATATGTCCAAAATATGTCCAAAATAAGCATCAGATATACCACTAAAAGAGAAAGAAAAGAAAGCTGTCCACGACAATGATTAACTTCCTTCTGTTTACATTACAGGAGAGACAACATGAGGTTTGGCAACCCATTTGAAAGGCACTAAACACATAGAGTGGGAACAGTTCCTGTTCAATGATCTTACAATTCTGTTAGAGCCCAGACAAAAACTGATGTAAATAAACAGAGGTAGTTAAGAAAAATGACAAATACATTATGGTTTAGATAAGCTACATGCACTACTTATGAGGATTAAAATGACAAACAGTCATGATCCCCCAGTCTCTACCATTTGGATTTAGTTTAAAGCAGCCACTCAATAAGTAAATGTTCCATATTTGTGAAAAAATCCAACTGGAGAAGTTGAAGAAATTATAACATAAAAATAACTCTGTCCTCATTGCTCTATTTACTCTGTTTCCACACTCCTAAGACACAAAAGCAGTTAATGTCCTTAATGCAAAGGGATAATGAGCATTCTTCATCTAATAAAATAATTATAGTATAGATACAGAAAAACAGATAAGATAATTAATTGGCAAATAACGGTCTTAAACCAGAGCCAGCAAAGCCAAGCAAGAGTGAGGTCCCTGTTTAATGATTTACATGGACCAAAGCTGTAAAACTTCCTAGAGGAATAATCAAATTTTTGCTTTTTTGCTGCTCTCAAAAAAATGTTTAAAGGTTTGAGGGTTATGCTTTTCTTTCAAAAAGTGCAAAACTTGTTTTTCTATTGCACTTATTTTCACATTCAACCAATCTTCTACACATGTATTCACACAGTTTAGTATCAATGTGCAGAGCAATGCCTCTATCTGGAAATTCACTGTGCATTCTCCTGTGAAGGTGTCCACCTGTTGCCCAGACCTTCACAGCAAGAGAACAGTGAAATCATCATTTTATTAGATGGGTTTTTCTCAGGTTAATCCACATGAGCAGTGTGCCTGGGGACTGCAGTAACTGACTCATGAAGACAAAAATCTGCAACACAGCCAGCTTCAGCTGTCTCCTGCCACCTTTATTTCCTTAAGTGGTCTCAGCTTAATGCTTTTCAGCCATATTCACCTTTTTATGACCAGTAAAAGCTGCCAAGAGATAAACTGGAAATTAAAACAACTCAATAATTTGGAACTTGTTGGTTTATAAAATATATGGTTCTACAACAGGAAAGATGTGTGTTAGCTGGTCCCAGATCCTGGGTTAAACAGAGTGGACTTCTCCTACAGTAAAGCCATAAGAGTTATGTCCTCATCCCTCTGTAAATGAACATTTCCTTCCTTTCTCCACTCACTACTGAAGAAGTGCTGCTATCAGTTGAGGTTTCCTTGTTACATTCCTTTTTTCAGCCTAATGGAACCTGATGTCACATCTGCAGCAGTTCTCAGTGGCAACATACGAGCATGGATAACCTAATGTAAACCATTTCTTGTCAGCTAAATTATTAATGCTGGAACTCTCTGTTCTATAGAATCAATACAAAATGTTTTCGGTGCCCACAATGATGTGCTCACAGAAACTGCACTTCCAGGATAAACTCAGGACTTTTTTTCACTTCACTATCAGAGACAATTAGCCACCAAATTACCTTGCATCTGAACATTTTTCATAGTGTTTTCAGCATGTCACATTAAAAAAATTATGTGAATAAAAAATCACCCTCAAAATAAAATGTTTGGAATTTTTTTTAAGAAATAAAGCATTGGTAGTTATGATCATAACACTGTGAAATCTATAAGAAGAACAGAAATCACACTGAGATAGATAGCTAAAGCAAGTTTGGACTCCTGAAGTTCTCCAAATGACAATAAAATACCTATTCAATACACTTAAAAAGCTTCATTGCCTCCTGTTGAATATTTTTATTGGATTAATGAGTCAGTGGGGTGGATTTTTGTTTACAGAAGCTAAAGAACTGCCATGCTGTATCTAAAAATCTTCATCCACAAAAAAAAACCCAATGCAAATGAACAGTCAAAAATTCAAGGACATTTAATATTCAACTTTTTCATCTAAAAGAAAAACTCTGTCTTGAATAGACTACTTTGCATCTGAAATCTGTTTGAAATAATGACTTATCATAATTTTTTTTTGTCTACTTGAAAGTTTTGATTTGTAGCAAGCAGAGAGAATGCTGTCTTCTTTTTATATAATTACAGACCTCATAGAAAGTTCTACATTATCTTTCAAAATGAAAGGAAGCACTTTGAGCTAGCATAAAACCATGCAACCCAGTTAAGAAATCTTAAAATCAATAAAATAATTTTGATTTGCTTTAGTTGAGTAACCTTTTTTTTTTTTCCTTTTGAATGTACACATCAGTATTAGGGAACTGTCTCATGCTGGGCTATCTTATTACATAACCACTAATTCAAATACAAAGTTGAAGTCATTCTGTCCTGGGGTGCAGTTCCAAAACAGTGTAAGTCAAACAAAAACCAGGCTACCCCTTTTCCTACTCCACCTGCATATCTTTACCCTTACCTACCACTGATATTTGCGTGGGCTGGTTCTGGGAACTCACCTAATTAATTTTTTTCTTTTCTCTAGAAAAAAAAAAAAAAGCTGAAAAAATTATTGAGTAGAATGAAAGTGAAAAATTAGTAATGAAAAATTATTAGTCAACATGAATGCAATGCCACCATACAGGTTGCAAGTCTTCAGCAGTGACTATTAAATACACAAAACAGCTTTGGTCCACTCACAACTACTCCAGGACAGAGATGAGTCTGACAGGGAGTGTTTTACAGACACACGCACACAAAAAAGCCTAAATTACCATTTCAGTCCACACCCACTAATCCACTCCATCAGACTGCACATGCTGGAGTAAATGAAGCCTCATCTTCAAAAGCAATTTGCAGAATTACTTGCTGATGTTGAAAAACTACTTCAAAAGAGTTTAAGTGTTATGGAATTTTACTGGGTTTTTTAAACAAGCCACTGTTTAAGCTCAAGAGGAAGGGGGGGAGTGTTTGCTTTTTAAACAAAGCTTGTAATATTTCATTACTAAACTATCCAGAGTGTTTATTTTAAAAGCATCATGATTATAAATAATGGCATTTTTCAGTTTTAAACTTCCCTATTCAAGTATTTCAGTTGGAAACGACTGAGTTTAGTGCCTTTGTGGAGTATGCATCCAAAAGTACACAAACTGATGACATTTTAACAGAATTAAAAGTGAACATTCTACCTGAAGCAAAATACTAGTGCTGCTAATTGGCTTTAATTGACAATATTAACAGTTTCAGACCAGTAAAAGCTGCCCAGCTTTCCATATTTACAAAAGATTGAGCTAGTGAAGTCCATGGAGACAAAACATCCTTTACACTAAAGGACATCATGGCCAGCCCCAGCTGACACAGCAGTTCCGGGCAAGGAGGACAAAGCTGCTGGGGTCTCAGCCCATTTTGAACAAGAGACTGGGGTGCTCAGCTCTGTGTGACAGACAACTCTTTGATGCATGGGCTTCTTATCTGAAATTAACTGGAAGATATAAAGGTACTTCTTAAAGAAACCTTAATATCTACCAGTGCAGACCACACCAGGGATACCTCAAGGGACATAAAACCTAAGGTCAGAGACCGTAATTTTTACAACCCATATCAACTTTCTCTTCAAAGAGAAGGTTATTCTGGTAGGAGTGTGTAATGAAACTGCAAACAGATGGTTACAGCAATAGAGTACCGTTCAAAGGTGCAATTTTTTCACACTTTGGGAGGTAAAATAAACAATGGAGAATGCATTAATTTTATTCAACTGTTAATGCAATAGTGGGCCAAGCCACTTTGTTCATTTTATGTACATCAACTGCCAGAACAATTACAACTAAGATACCTGATGTGTAAGTAAACTTTCTCCTATAATCTTCTGGAAGTTTACTTTTCAGGTCACAGTTTGTTTTTTTGTGTGTACTTTTCAACAATGGAGTTATTGCAGTTTACCTTGGCATCCAGCTATCATTAAGATCGCTTACCTTTGAATGAAATTTATAAAACACGAGAATTAAGCATCTATAAGTACATTAAATTAAATCTCCTTTGTCACCTCGTTTTTCTGCTTTTAATATACACAATTATCAGGAACAATTGCATGTACAGATCAAACACGCTTTATTCCAAGGCAAATCCACAGCAGTGCACTGAAATCTATACTACCAGGAATAAGGACATTAAGAAACACGATATGCACAAAGGTCAAATTTATGACTTTTCTCACATCATTTTACTGCCAAGTCATCATATAATTTAAGGTTATAAGTTGAGATATGGATGGGGATTTCCTAGTATTAAGTTAAATCCAATTCTGTACAAAGGAACCAATTGCTAACAGGTAGAGTCTTCAGACTCCTCTGTCATTGTATACAAATGATAAAATTTAAAGTGAATATTCAATTGTTCTTTTACATAAATTCCAGTTATACTGTTGAATTTTGCTGCATGTATTTTGCCATTCTCACTAAGCTGTGTTTTCCCTTTGAAGTTTGTAACACGCTATCTTATTTTGCAGGGATAAATGGAACATATACCTTCCATATTTACAAAATTACTTACATTATTTTTTTCCAGAACACTATAGGAAAACACAAAACTTGAAACTTTGACTGGACGTAGGTAAGAAATATATTGCTAATAACAAAAGAAGTTTTAACAGAGATAATATCATTTGGAAACTGCATTCAGCTGATGTGACAGCAAAATACTGTAAATAAGTCCTGTACTTTCAAACAGAGGTATTGCACATCTCACACGTGCCCATACTTGCTGAAAACCTCCCCAGAAAAGGCCTTTTCTCTAATCTTTTACCAATATTTTTCTGTTATTGTTTAAGAAAAAAATCTCACAAAATTTGCGATAACTGTAATAGGAGGCTGAGAAACATAGGTTCAGGAGGCAGATCTGCTGGCTCCAGCTCAGAGAATAAAGGCAGGAAAATACCTCAACCAAAGGCTGCTGAGAACTCCTGGGTGTTCTATGCTTCAGTACTTTTTTTGGAGTTTTCCGTATTTGTATAAATGCTTGCATATTGTTGCAGTTGGAAACAAGCAAACAAACAGGGCCTTTGTAGTTCAGTAATAAATTAACCTGGGGAACACAGACATGGGTTCACAGCCCTACTCCCAATTTATAATTCATGAATAATTCCAAAAGATGAGATTTACAAAAGCACTTCTTAGCATTCAATAACCTTCACCTTTAAGACTCTCACTAGAAAGGTGGAAGAATTGAATTTAGACTTTACTCTGGACCACTGCAATTTCAGCCAAACACCAGAAGCCCCCAGTTGCATCTAAACATCTTTATTGAATAATGTAATTTCTGTGGTGGGACCTTACCTGCAATATTTGTCTAGGATTACAGAACTATTTCTGCTCTACTACCTGATGAAGCGTTAGTGAAATTAAGTGAGACTGATTCCTGAAAATTCCTTTGGAAAATGGCACTTAAACTCCTACATTACTAAAGACGACATTTTCCAAACTTCTAAATTTTACTGAGACACACATAACTATGAGAAAAATAAATTTTGTTTATTTATTTTTTATTTTTTTTTAGAAAGACCAAAAGAATTAGAAACATCTCCAGAAAACTTGTTTTCTTCTTTTCTTGTTCACTGGCAGCTGCTTCTTTTGACGCGTTACCAAGATAAAGGGCCGGAGTGAAATTTCAGACTAGTGATATTTAATGACAGGCAGGGGCAATAATTCTGCACTCATCATAACACACCTAGATCAATCATGTCTGCCTGTAGTAGCTGTTTCAAGACAGACTGAAATGCAATATAAAGTACCCATTGCAAGTTTGAGACCCCACAGCTGATGAGAATTCTCACTGAATATTCTTGAGCTCCTTCCTGTTCTCATCCTGTGCATGCATCAGTCCAAATAACCTTTCAACCCCTTAGGAAGAGGATTCTCCAAATGCTACACACAGGACAAACACTGCTTTGGTCCACACCACATTCCCACAGCCCATGATTAGTTACAGGTACAGCACAGCCTCATGTAGGATCTCTGACTCAGAGAGAGATTCACCCCCCTGACTTTGCTGGGATTTAGGGCTTTCACCTCATCTCTCCAGGCACAGCAGGGAGAGAAGCAAACACAAGTGCAGTAGGTAGAAGGAGTAAATGAATTTTAAAATCATCAGTCCCAAGGCAACCACTACGCCTACAAGCATAATTTCTTCTCCTTTGCTACCCTAGGTCATGACCCTCATCCAAGAGAGGAAGGAAAGAAACTGTCCTTTCATCATTAATTTTGCTATGTCATTCAGGAAAACAGCACTGACAAGACCATAAAACCACAGTTTAAGTTGCCACTGGTACTTCAGCCAAAAGCTAATCACCACCATCAATTGTCTAATATTTCTCATTACCTCTTTAGTCATTCTGACAATCCACTGCAACTTATATGGGATCAGATTAAAATCTTTTCTGGCTGACAAAGAGCCAGCGGGAAAATAAAACTATCCCTCTTCTACCACAATACTGGGCCACTCCACATTTAAACAGATAATAAATCTGCATTCAAAAACTATGCAGCTGATGAATACTGCTCTAATTTTAAAAAAACCCCAACTACTGACTGTGTCACCTGAAGCAGAATGCTGATAAGAAAAACCCTGTCCATAGACTCTTGTATCATTAAAACTGGATTAAAGAACCCTCCAAACAACACAGAAAACAATCCATTATGCATAACTGCCATGTTACTTCATTTTCTTACTGCACCTCATAAGAAATATCACAGATCACATGATTTTAAAGTAGTTAACAAATCTATTCATTCATATATATAACTTACAAAGGACAAAATACTTCTGGTGCAGCATTCAAATCAATGCAGAAAATACAGCTCAATGAACTGTACACCTTGCCTCACACACCAGGCTGGTATCTGCCAACAAAGATCCAGCATTAACAAGCTTCACCAAGGTTAGTAGGCAGCACTTGGGACATCCTGAGTCTCCACAAAGTTGGGAACAAAGCCAACACGTGCAGCACTGCTGTGTCTCCATGGTGAAGTAAGAGCAGGGGAGGACACATCCTATACACCAAATCTCACAGGAACTCAAGGCTACCACTTCCTCCAAATATGTTCACAGACAGGGTCCTGGGATTCTGAGCACATATTCTCAGCAGTACTGAATCCTGTGAGCATGTTAAAACTATCTCTTGGCTGCTTCTGTTGGCTCCTTTAGTAGAACACCAAGACACTTTGAGCTCTTACACTTCATTTTGAGCAATAGCACAAACCCAGCATACACAGAAGAGACTAAATCTTAGACAAAAAGCAAAGGTCACAAGTTCACCCCACAATGGGTCAGCAGGGCTGGTCTGAGAATAAAGATTTAACATTCACGGCTACTACAGGCAATTACACACCTTCCCTTGCAAGAGCAAAACACACTTTTCTCACTAAAACATATACATAACACAGCACTGCAGAAAGTTGTTTCTTCTCCCTTTCATCCTCTCCCCAAGGCACAACTGTTGGGTGTGGTTTATCATCCCACTTAGTGCAGGACTGGAAGGCCTGACACTGCTCTATCCTATGGGCTGCAGAAGAGTGCACAGACAGAGGGGAGGAAAACACAGTGCCAACTGGCATTCATCTAGGTTTTTTTCAGAAATACTTCAAAAGCAAATATTCTGACAATTTTTCCGTTTAGTGAAATAGTTTCCCTGACTTTTTTCAGCCCCTGGGTGCGATTAAATCTCTACTTTCCCACCCCCCAATGTAATTCTTACACTTAAATCTTGACATTTATATTATTACTTTAACAAATTAATCTTTCTCTATGGAGTGCCCCATGATGCTCTAGGGAGGCTCGTATGTTCCCATGCGTCCTGTCAGATTTCTGCCAAGAGGTTTGAACTCCTAGACAGATCAAAGAGAAAGTAATGAGATAAAAAGAAACACGGTTCTCCTGACTGACAGGTCAACCACCTCTCCTTGACAAGAAATAAGCGTGGTTTACAGAAACCATCAGGGAGACATTAGTGTTTCAGATTTGGTGGAACTATCCTGTAAGACCTTAAAGCAGTAATTTCTGTACTAATGATTAGTGATTAGTTTCACTGAATAGGAGGCAAATATTCACAGAATGATCTGGGCTGGAAGAGACCTTCAGGATCATCAATTTCCAGACCCTCTGCCATGGGCTGGGACACCTTCCACCAGGTCGCTCAAAGCAATATCCAATCTGGCCTTGAACATTTCCAGGGATGGGGCATCCACCCACAACTTCCCTGGGCAACCTGTGCCCGTACCTCACCACTTTCATAAAGTTTCCTCCTAATAGCTAATCTAAATCTATCTTCTTTCAGTTCTCCCTTGTCCCATCCCACGGGACACCCTTGTCCCATGAAATTATCTCATTGGTTTTTAATTTATCCAAACAGTACAAATCAGATGAGTTACAGATAAAATTTTAGGCTGTACAAGCTGCAGTGGTACGGAAATGGAGCAACACAGATTTGCAAAGTAAGCCAGAAATTGCATGTGTCCAATATTTTCAAGTGTCAGAAATATTACAGTGCTGAAAGCAGAGTGCTAAGTGCAGACACATATGAAATTCTAACAGACATTTGCCAAAAGGTTTGATTTTTGAAAGCAAATTTTTCTTCTAATCCTGCTGCTTCAGAAGCTCAACAAGTTTAAGTGGCATAATGATAACAAAGGTAGGTCTTGAAGCCAAAATGAAACTAAACAAAGTCAACACTGATGGTTTATTTCCGCTGTTCTGGATAAGAATATATACAAGAGTTATATAGCATCATAGCCTCACTATTTTTTAGCTACTTAAAATGTTATAGTCGACATACAAATTTACAGTTTTCCCCAATTTTTCCCCTATCTTGACTTCCAGCTTAGTGTGTCACAATTTTTGATTTCTGGTTAAGAACCACTGAGCTACTGCTATTCCAATCAGCTTACCTACTAAGTAAAAAAAAAAAAAAAAAAAAAAAAAAAAAAAAAAAAAAANAAAAAAAAAAAAAAAAAAAAAAAGGTTACTCAAATTGCTTTTGAATTTGCTCAAACTAGGACAGAATAGAAACAACGTAAGGGATGGCCTGGCCTCATCAATGAGAGGAGCTGAAATATCATTTTATTCAGCAAGGTTGGAATTTCACAAAGTTATAAAAATTCATGCCAAGGGTCTTAATACCTGACCAGACCCACTTATTGTCTAGAATCTTTTTATGCAGCAAGCCAAAATGTACATCCATTTAAGTTTACAACCAACCATTACAGCTAATTAAAGCATCATCTAAAATGACAAATATCATTGAAAAGAATCTTTAAAACAATAACATCAAGTGACCGACCAATTTCTGTGTAGTTGATTGGACAGTCAATATTCTTACTCCCTATTTAAATGATCTCCTACATCATGAAAAACTTACAGATTTCACTCAAATAATGTCATGCTTTTTGATGATACATACCATTTCTAAGCCTCATCATTTGCAGAAAATCCAGTAATTGAAGTCACCACATATTAGGCTTTTGAGAGCCTACATTTCACAGAATCAGATCTGGAGTCAGAATCCTGCAGAGATGTAGCTGTTTCACTCCAGAAAGAACTTGTGAATTTAAATTGAAACTACAACACTGAATGTTTTTGAAATCTGAAGATGGATAGTGTGTTTTATCAGCTTACTGATGAATTCTTCTACGCTTTGAAAAGAATTGTTTGCATTTGCTTACTAAATGTGCACCTTGATCACATGCAGTATGAGATCAGAAAAAGCATTTGGTTTTAAAAAATGAGGCTCACAGTTTCAGTGGAAATGCTGTTTTCAGTGCACACCTTTTTCATTCACTTTTTTGCATGAGGTCTACAACACAACAGTAAAAAACATGCAATTTACGGACTGGGAGGACTGTGGAGGGAATTGACAGTGGGGAGAGGAGAAGAAAATGAGGACAGGTTCCAGAAGAAACATGCAATTACTAGATGATACACAAATGCACTTTGCACACACTGAACACAGAACAAATATTATGCACTGCAACACAAAGAAAAACAGCTATTTCAGAAATAGATAAGAATTAGAAGCACTAGTTAATTAAAAATACCAGAAAAAGGCATCCTTAAAGACAGACAGAAAATTAAAAAGCACAATACCGATCACCTACATATTTTTATGCTTTGCTATTTTTCCATCTATACATTATGAAAAAAACTGCAACACTTGTGGAAAAAAACCATCTTGCAGACATACAGAGGGTCACAAAAGCTATGAAAGAGATACTTAATATAGGTTCCTGAGCAGATGACAAGCCATTAAACTTTCACCTTTAGGCAGTTATGATGATCTGATGTCTCTTTTATGATATCAGCCATTTTTTAATTAAATCTACAATGTGTTTAACAAGCAATTCTTCCATCAATCTTTGATGTGTTTTACTTATAAAGCAATGACAGTTTTCAGTTCAGGCTCCTTAAAGTTCCAGAGAAACCATTTTCCACTCACTTGCTTTGAAAGCCATTAAAACAACTTGATGAAGAACAGCAGCAGGGGGCTAACAGAAGCCAAGGCTTAGGAACAATCTTTAGATTTTTCTCCTAAGACTTTCTCACAGACCCTCCTCACAAAGATCCTCAGGGCTTTTCATCCTGTCCTTTCTCCCCACCCCCTCCCAAAAATCAGTTCAAAGTGACAGATGCCACTAGCTCCAGATTCTGCTCTTTTCTTAATTTCAGTTTTACCTCTCAATTTTGATAGACTCAACTGAAATCTGATTCCCACAGAGGCAGTCCTCTTATCATCTTCCCACTGGGAAAAAGTAATACACAGAATGATTCAAGTAACTTGTGAACACCTTCTAATCTGTCATCCATTCTAATAGAGGGCACTACTAGCGAGACATGTACCTGTTACTTAAATACCATGTACTATTGGCACTCAGTAAATTGAATAAATTGGTGATTAACTGATTAGTGGTTTATATATAGTTCTATGTGTTACTGCAGTATTTCTGAAACTTGCATGACACTGACCCTGTAACAGTTGCAATACTGGGATATAAAGTAAAGACCTATGCAAGCCAATTGTAAATGGTCTTTACAATGGGATTTGCCCATAACAAATGGTAAATTCTTTGGTTATGGTTTCATGCAAATGCAGAAATCACAGTTTTATGGAAAACACACCTATTAGGACAGTACTTATGGTAATTAGAATCAGTAGAGCAGATTTTGTCTCTGTTTTGTTGCGCTCACCGTAATTTTATTTCTTTGATTATGGCTGACTGAAGGACAAATTTCATTGATTGGTAATTTTGTGGAACATCTGTAACTCCAAAGCTGTACCAACTCTTCAGCTGCTTGTATTCAAGTGACATCACTGCGGTCAAGATACTGAACACGGAATTTCTCAAACATGAAGAGCCAATTCCATGAAGCAGGGCTATGGGACACATTAATCCCAGATTCTGTTTGCAATTCCTTGTTCTTCAGAGCTACAGTTCCAGTACACATGGCTAGGAGTAAACAGGGACTACAGGGGGCCAGCCTCATGCCTCCTCAACTTGAGGACAGGGGCAGCACGTATGAGGGATTTGAGGTCAGGAAGGACAGATGGTGGGCATGCCCATTACAGCTAAGCCACCTCTTGTCCTTACAACATTAAGCTTTATGTTTTCCAGTTGGTGACTCTCACAGTTTGTGTTTCTACATAATTTTACCAAGCTTGTATTTGTAACTCAAACTGTGAAGAATACATTGTGGAATAAATTTCTAGATGTCTTGTGAACAGATCTTACTGGTACTTTCTCAGAACATTAACAATTATACTTTCTGCTTGTCCTTCCTTCAGTTGAAGTAATACATTATTAAAATGCTAGTGTGAGATGTTTTGTAGTGAGTTTTTCTTTAAAGAAATTTGAAAAAAAAAAAAACTCATAAGAAAACTGACATACAGCCCTATAAGCAAACAGGCAGAAAGTTTCTGTTGGCTTTCTGACATAACTATATCATAAATATTGGAAAAGGATCCATCAAGGTTATAAACTAAGCAAGTCCAAGAAGTAAAGAAACAATACCCTAAGGAGCGGGAAGAGTTATGCATGATTTTCTAGAAGCATTCAATTACTTTACAGAATTCAATTACTTTACAGAATTACAGAAAAATGTTAAGGCTTGGAAGGACCTCACAAGATCATTTAGTACAAGTCTCTTAACAGTGGCAGGATCAAACATATGTTATGTGAGTGCTATGTAATACATGCCAGATACAGAATATGCTTCTAAGCATTATCCAGTCAGAGCCTCCATTCCAGGCTGTTCCATCATTCAAACTATTCCACCATTTGTGCAGTCTTACGACTAAAATAAACACTTTCAATCCTATATTTGCAATGGCACTGTGAGATTGTTATGCTGGAACTACATGACTTAGAGTTTATCATGAACCTTCCTGCAGAATAATAATTTAATTAAAATTAGCATTACTTCTTTCTATATTAATTTTCAAGAGCGTTTACTTCTCCAGAGGGGTAAACTTTTCTTTTCCCATATTTTCTATTTTCAGAGAAAGAACATCTCTCACCTTCAGGAGTTTAGCCTCATTTCCCTATAATGTATTCATCACCACTCAGCACATCTGTCCCAGCAAATCCCATTTCCTGTTCTATTCATGAGGCTCAGCAACCTGGAGCTTTAGTGATTGCCGCCACACTTTTCCCATGGCCTTCTCACCTCTCACCCCCCCCACGCACCCCGCTCCCATTGTTTATCATCTGTTCTCCCCTGCTGCAAACTGCTGTCAGATGTTCACTTATCCCTAATCTTACTCACTGCCTTTGATATTCTTTCTAATCCAACAACCTGTCAACTGGGGCATCAGCCCATGTCCACACCAGCTGCTCTGTCACAGGCCGTAAGATTCCCTCTCTGCTCCAAGAGGTATTTAAAGGATTTTGACACGGCAACCTCAATGTGAAACAAATAATTAATGCTGTTTTGATCAGTGATCAGTGCTTTAGTGTGACACGAGCTGACCACTAAGAAAAACTGAGCTTTACTTTGTTTAAACTTCAGTAAACTTTAGTGTTACTGTATTAACAAGATTTTGATCAATGTCTGAAGGACAGTGCCAAAAAGCTAAGTTCTTTAACTTTAGTTAAAAATTATAAAGAATAATTAATCTGAGTGCAAGTCAGAGGGGCAGATAACATTATACGCCTGCTGTGTAAAACATGCTCATTTATGCAGTATCAACTTTTAGAGTTTTCAAAGCATGGGAGCTGACCTTTTATGAGTTACAGCTGAAAATACAAACGCATTTTAAATACGGCAGGAGTTGAGACAAAATTATTTTAAATACACTTATTTTCAGGAATAGAGTAGGATAGTTTCATCCCCTATAGAACATCAAACCGTGACATTTTAAAGAATATTGCCATTTACAGAAAATGTCTAATTTCCACGATATTCAGATTTGCCATAAACATTTAAAATTTTACAGTGTTCATCTGCTTTAAAACATATGAAATACACATAATGTCATAGCTGAGATTGTGATTCAGATGACAGATTTTTTTTGTATGAGGAAAATTTTCTGCTATTTAAGCAAACATGAAAATTTTGATGCAAACTGAAAAACAAATACAGCATTTAGTTGTTGGAAAAACATGAGCACTATTTTACTTCTCAGATTTAACTGCAATTACTACAAAAGAGATGGTACCAAACATTACAAAAAAAGCCTACTTTATACCCTACAGTGGTTGTATTTCACAGGCAAAAGTATAATAAAACTTCAGCAATGAATTTTATAACATGGTCCATTCACTTAGAACTAAATCACTTTTATTCTTAGGGCTTGTTTATATCAGGACATCAAGAAAATGAATCTGAAATAAGTACCTCGATGAACTTGAATTCTGCTACTTAAACTCCATTAAACCCCTGTGTGGACACAGTCATCCAGTTTAGTTTACTGCTCCCTTAGGGCACGCGCTGGAAAGTTAACATGGATTAAGGTAGGGTATGAATTCAAAGTGCAATCGTACTTTGAAAATGGTTTAACGTAAACAGAACCAGACTCTTTGTTGTAGAATGAGACTTGGAGTTAATCAGGAAAGTCCTGTGCAGACAAGTCCTTGCAGATGAGGCTACTGGAGTGGTATTGCCAGAGCTGATGGTTTTCAACTCCTTCATCTGCAGACCAGGAAACATCTTCCAGGGAAGCTGCAGGCCTTGGTAGCGCATCAAGCCTGCTGATAATTGATCTGCTTTTCTTAGATGCCTCATATGGATGACCTACAAGTATTCCAATGGCCCTCAGTGAGCTGCATATCAGAACTTGGGAAGTATGGTGTAAGCTCACTACAATTTACATACCTCCTCCTACACTCAGTCTTAACTTCACAGTTACTGTGCAGTAACCCAAGTACTCTGATGGCATTAAATGAGATTTTACTGATCGTTTATGTAAGTGCAGACACATTTCAGCTACAAAAGGTGCTCAACAAGGCCTTATTCTTTCCATTATGTGACATTTGCTGTCACAAGTATGTTAAATCATAGTATGACTGACCTAAAAATACAAAGTTTTGTCACTGTCAACTACTTCTCATGCATTTACTTCAAAGCTTACATTCACTTGTCAAAGCATGCTAGATAAAGAAATTGATTAACACGACATAATTTCACTGAAACAAAAACAAGTAATAGTGTGCTTTTCAACTACTGCTCTTATTAACTAATATATCTCATCTCCCCCTTCAGTAATTAATGTCTTATACAAAAATAATTTGTACAAATTTTCAGAGTTGAATTCAAAGCATATGGCAGAGCCAGAAGCAGATATGCCTAGATTCCCTAGTTCCTTTTCTTAAATCCATGTTCTAATCGCAGAGAACACCATTTCTCACAGAGGAAATTATGTTCCCTCAGTACTTAACTCCCTAATGCTGTCTTTGGAAAAAGTTTTCTTTCCTTTCACCCATATGAAAGAATTATACTGCACCTCAACTGCATTCACTGTTAACACAGCAGCAGTCAGATCAAAAATCAGTCTCATCCAGGACCTACCTCTGACAGAATCCAAGATGCCCAAGGAAGAATATATTGTTAAAACACTCTCATACTCCTGCAATTTGCAGCTCAAGGACTCCCTGAGCTGGAAACAGTATGTTTCCATTTATGATTAATACTCAACAGTGACATAATAGACTTGACAAGCTGAAGAAAATGAGACAAACTTCACAGGGAAAAAATGGCATCTCTTTTCACTGCACTACTGTTTTAAAAAATGAACTGCAAATAAATGTGTTACTTGGTAACATATTTCCTACTACTGGAACCTTTTGAAGACTCAACAGAAGACTTACTTGTTTGAACAGGTAACTTAAAAATCTGTTTACTCCCTCAACAGCATAATTTTTAACTGTCAAAACAGAAAAGAATGTTTTATGTTTATGAAAAAGCAGACGGAAGTTCCAGAGAATATTTCAGGCAGCTGGGCACATTCATGTTGGTACTACCATATACAAAAATTCCTAAATGCAAAACAATCTTGTTAATATTATTGTTACACTGCCCTGCTTTGCTTTTTCATCTTCAAAGTTTTCATGGCATTAATGATACAGGCTTCACTTTTTTCTCCATGTACACAAATATTTTAACCTTGATGACATTTCCAAGACAGTTTAAATTTTAAGACACAGTGGTCATGGTCACAAAAGAAAACAGTAGTAAACTCAGATCAGGAGAAATTCTTTCTTCACTGATGAACTGCACCCTGCTCATGAAGCACATTTTCTACCCATTACAAAGTTCATGAGGTGTTAAAATCTACAGCAGCCTTGAAAATTTAGAATGACCGCAAAACTCAAAGATATAATAATTTAGTTCCCTTAACAGTGAATGAAAAACATCATGCATTAAAATGAACATGAAGGGAGCATTTTTCATGTTTAACTTTAAAATAAATTATTCTAAGTATTAAATCAATAGAGGAAATGTGATGCTAAGGCATTGACCTACTCTGAAGTGTGGAAGGAATGTGAAGCTCAGAAAAGAGCAAATAGTTCCAATTTACCACTACTGACTGCATGGTTCCGTCGATATGGATGGAGTTTTCTAGGTTTATCCCACCCACACCATTGAAACAGATGCCCATTAACCATTCCACAGATTCAAAACACAAACTCACTCACATACAAACACAGCGGGAAAATTACTGACAGTTGGTTCTGGTCTGGTGGCAAACTTCTAAAAATTCCTGGGCAGAACGCACATATATGTTTATACAATGCAAGGAAACAGTGGCAAGAGCTCCCCTGCCAGAACAACTTTCAAAAACAAAGGTATAGGAGTCTGGGCAAGATCCACAAAGGCTTTGATATGTGAGCTCTGGACAAAAGTTTCTGTAACAGCTCAAGGTATTATTCCCCCAGCTAGATGCTTCCCCCCAGCTGATGGATGCTCTGCCTCCCCCTTTGAAGGGTGCTGTCCCTAGCACAGAGGTCACCAAAAAGAATATGCAAAGGCAATTCACTTAGTTCTGTGTAAAGCTCAGTGATTTGGCTTAAAGGACTGATGGCAGTGGGTTTGAATTGGAACAACAGAGCAAGAGCTGGAGCAAAGCCACTTTTGACTGATTCCCGGGGGTAAGAACCATTAGCACAGGGAAAAACTTGCATGCAGTAACTCCTTAAATTGCTACAGCAAGATCCACCACAGCTCTGGCAAAACCCTATGTAAGGGTCCAAATCCAACATGCAGAACCTCTGAAATCCCTCCATTCTCAGGTGCTGACTACTTTGTTGTAATCCCATTTGGATACTTAATGCTGCTCAGAACCTTAGCAACTCTCCCTAATTGTTGCTACTCAGAGTCGACTTCATGACTTGGAGTCTCAGCAGAGTTATTAAACTTAGTGGGGTTTTTTTGGTTTGGGGTGTTTTTTGTTGGTTTTTTTTTGTTGGTTTTTTTTTGTCTATCATATAGGCTAGTGCCTGGCTAGCATACACAAAAGAGAGCTGAAGATTTACACACAAATGTGTTTCCCAGCAGTGAGCACACTCTCCTGTGATGTGGGAAGAAATATTAATTGAAGTGAGATCTTGCAGCCTGACTCTACCACATCCCAGGGAAATGCCCTAGCCCTTGGGCATTGAGTTAATCTCTCATTAGCCATCCCTCTGGTCTCCTGAATAAATTATTTATGAAAAGCAGAAAAACTTCAATAGGAAAAAGTGAAAAGAGATTTACCATGGAGTTCCTGGTAAAGAAGCTAATTCTTCAGGAGGTGATGTATGTTTAAAAAAAGCCAATTTAGATAACAAATCAATTTGCACGTTGGGGGCAAGTACACATTAAAGCTAGACAGATGCCATCCTCTGTGTGAGAAAAATGGATTTTCTTTTCTCCGTACCAAGCAGAACCAAAATATACAGGAACACAGGGTTCCTACTGATGAAATGAAGAGAATATTCCTCCAGCTAAGTGAGGCACCTTGTCCATCTCTCAACCCCACCAGACCTCACTTCAAACATGGCTGATTTGATTAAGGGCCCCACCTGGAGCAGAGTCAGATTTTCACCTAACAGCTGAAAATTCCAAACAGAAGCTGAGGTCTCCTCTGAAGTTCTGTCAGACACCTATTTTGAAGAATATAATCAATCTTAATCTGTACTTTACCTCTCCAAACTGGTCCTCACCAAAATCTGACTGCAGTTTGCTGAATTCCACAACTCCTTGGCTGCACTTCCATTTCTACCTTTACACTACACAAAGACAGAACTAATCACTGAAGTGAGTGACTGGTACAGTGATTTGTCCAGCAAGCCAGGCTATTCTCCATAGCTTGGATGCCAACATGAAGCTGCAGGGCGCCTCAATCTGCTAGGTTTGAAACCTGGAAGTCTTTCAGAGGGGAAACACGTACTTTTATGCTCTACAGGAAAAATTCCGAGCTCACTGCTTTCATTTAAAATACAGATGGGCAGAAGGAGAGGATGATGAAACACTTCATATGAAAAGCTCTTGTGACTCTCTCTGGGAAGAACAGAATCCACCATGGGCATAAATTGCTGTAACTTCAGGAATGGCCACGGTTTCTTACAATCCTCACTTCAGTGAAAGCCAGAAACTGACATTTTTCTCACAGCCTTTTGGAAGAGTATTTCTATATGTAACCAAATACAGGCTAAAGAATGACTCAAGCTCTTACAGCACAGGGGAACTTGGGACTCAAGCACAAACCTACAGGGACACTGTTGCATTTCTCTCTAACATGACAGCAATTGCCTGACTGGATTCTACCTCCACACAACTGGTCTTGTGTTTGTCCACAGCTCCCAGTCTGAGCATCTGTACGTCCCAGGAAAGTACTCAGCTGGCCAAAACATTAATGCAATCCCTGGGCCTGCAACTGTAAATGTGCAAAATGCCTCCAAGAGCAGGTAGACAATGATCTGAGTCTGTGGCTCCACTCTTCATCAGGTGTGGCCACAGCCTCCTTCAGATGTGTAACCTGTGTGGGTTCACAAAATATTTCCAGAATCACAGAATATTCTGAGTTGGAAGGGACCCACCAGGATCATTGATCCAACTCTTGAGTGAATGGCTCATACAGGGACTGAGCCTGCGACCTTGGTGTTATTAGCACCATGCTCTGACCAACTGAGCTAATTTACTCAGCATTTTGTTTAGATTTCAGCCCCCAAATGGATAATTTTCTGATGTTTTACACATTTTGAGTGGTCTGTAAAGCTGCTGGAACCACAGTGGTTTACAACTCAGTGGGGTGCAGGTTGAATGGATAAAATCAGACTAGCAGGGTACACTGAAATGTGAATCACCTATCTAAATTTATCTTTAAAATAATAAAATTTATGTTTAAGACCTTTCTGTATTAGATATAGTAGCAAGATTCAAATTATCTCCTCACAAGTAGCATAACTTTGATATGAAATGTCTAGAAATCAATGCCATTACTTAAGCATTCATGAACACTTAGAAATAATCTCAAAATCCTACACTGTATGTAAAAAATCTTTAATTTCCTATTTGTACTGAAAAGCAGTAGTTGTGAAAGTAAACAAATGAACAAAACCCCTCTCTGTATGTCCTTGGACAGAAGATATATGTTAAACACTAATGCCTATTTTACAAACATACCTCTTTGAAAATAGATTTCAAAGTCTGTGTCTTCAAGGCCCCAATTATCCTTTATTAATACTATATAAACACCAAAAAATGCATCAATGAATCTTCTCCGGACTACAATGAATTATAGGGGATGTGTCATAGCTTCACAAAATGAACCTATAAGTTCACAGTGCAACAAATGCCATTATTCAAGTTTTCCCCATTAGGTTATTATGTTATCCAGAAAGACTTTTTTATTAGATTTAGGTCAAGTTCACCAAGCAAGTGCAGGGAATTCATGGAAGGGGGGAAATTAATGTTACTGTAAAATACAGCAATTAGGAACTGGGAAGAAAAGTTTCTTTTCTTTTTCCAGCAAGTGAACTAAAATAGTTGGACAAGGGAAGACCTACTCAGCATAAAAGCATTAAGATCAAGGGCTAGATTTTGGAAACAACTGTCAGTTTTAGAGGAGTGGTGGAATTTTCAAAAATTCTTAAGTAGGACAGGCATCTAATTCTTTTGGATTTTAGACACTTGACGGTTTATTGGGATTTTCAGCGGACCTAAATGCTTTTGAAACAATTAGTCAAATGAGTGAAAATATTTAGCATTTCCTCTGGTTAGTAAGTCAGTTTTAAAATGCAAAATGTGTTTCAATGAACACAGGGCCTGTTTCTCAGGTCAGGTACAGCCAGTTTTGCTCACACTGAGCTCATGCTCTCAGTAGGCTGGACCCAAGCCAGCCTCTGTACAGATGCCATAGAAACTACCTTTTCAAGTTCATTTTAAGACAGTGCTGCAGCCAGGAGAAACAATCCCTGCACTCATCAGGCCCCAAACATTCAACCCTAACAACCATATTACCACCTCCCCTCTGCCAGCATAATGAACTGAATCACTGATCTTGTTTAGCTTAAAATTGACTTCTTTTTCTGGCTAGATTAGGTTTGACCCTGGTCCAGCTCACTCAGTGGCTACACAGACACTTGTGCAAGGAGAGGAAGTAGCAAGAAGGGCAAGTTGACTTCTCTTAGTGGCAATGCTGGTCTCTCGTCAATTCACAGCACTTGACCAAACATATCCTTATTTCTTCTTTAGGATCCTCATCACATCTAAGGCACATCTATTCAATTAAATGTAATTCTGCAATACTGTTTTGAACATTTTAATTAAATCCTATTTTTCATGTAAATAGAGCATGACTCAGAAACGAAAATGAAATTAAGTAGTAAGACCCATCACTTGTAAGCTAAGCCAGCAAAAATTCACAACATGAAAGAATGTTTTTCAGGTTTACTTCTGATACCTAAAGACATAATTCAGTGTATAGCTCTCAGCTGTTCATGAATCAAAATGGTTTATTCATCCCAACCAATGAGAAGAGAGCTTTCTTTAGAAAAATCATATGTATTTTTTTAAATGTTAAAAATCAACTCATCTTCTTTGCTGAGACCTATTTGAACCCTTGCTACTCATTTTCTGTACTTTATCTCACTGTTGGACTCAATACACTTCTCTTCTGCCTTTCCAACTGATGTGTTCAGGAGCAAAGCAAAGAAGGAATGAGAGATGTGTTTTCCACCATCCATTTCAGGGGCTGTCCAAACTCTCCTTCATTTCCCTTTCCACCACTCTGCCTGGGCAAAAACTCACCCTGGACCAGCCAACAACCAGGCCCAAGGAAAGCATCCAAGGAACATGCAATGCTTTGTGCTGTGAGAAGTAACTTTCCTTTCAAAGCTCGTATGCCTGCAGCTGTTGGAGGTACCAGTTCTCAGCGATCCTGTGAAAGGTGACTCACTTTGATATAAACATGATAAGGGACAAGATCTCCTTTCCCATTTCCCACCTGCAGGCATTGAGGCTATTTGCAGAATCACAGAATAGTCAGGCTGGGAAGGGACCTCTGGACATCACCCAGACCAAATCCCCTCTCATGGCAGTGTCACCTGGAGCAGGTAACACAGGAATGAGTCCAGGTGGGTTTGGAACGTCTCCAGAGAGGAAAACTCCATAACCCTCCTGGGCAGCCTGCTCCTCAATGAAAACCTCTTCCTTATGTTGAAGGGAAAGCTGTGTTTTAGTTTATGGCCATGGCTCCTCATCCTGTCACTGGGCATCACTGAAGAGAGTCTGGCACCATCCGCTTGGCGCCCCACTTTGAGACATTCATATGCATTAATGAGATCTCCTCTCAGTCTCCTCTTCCCTAGACTGAACAGCTCAGCTCCCACAGGCTGTCCTCATCAGAGAGATGTCCCACATCCCAAACATTCCTGGATGAAAGTGATGGCCTGCTGAGGTCTGGCCAGCAAAGCGCTCGAGATGTGAACACTCCACACCAACGCAAGGCCCAAACAGAGAGTGAAACCGAACACCAGCACGGGGTGAAAGTGACAGCCCCAGCCCCGCGCGGGGGGCAGGCAGNGAGGCGGAAAGGCCGCAGGTAGAGGGAGGAGGTGCAGGGCTGGACCGCCAGCTCCTCGATGGCCTCCATGCCTCCCGGAGGGGCAGCGGCCGCGGCAGGAGGAGGAGGAGGGGGAGGAGGACGGGAGAGGCGCGCGCAGCCGCCGGCGGACGGGCCGGGAGCGGCGGCGGGGGTGCGGGGACGCGNATGTTGAAGGGAAAGCTGTGTTTTAGTTTATGGCCATGGCTCCTCATCCTGTCACTGGGCATCACTGAAGAGAGTCTGGCACCATCCGCTTGGCGCCCCACTTTGAGACATTCATATGCATTAATGAGATCTCCTCTCAGTCTCCTCTTCCCTAGACTGAACAGCTCAGCTCCCACAGGCTGTCCTCATCAGAGAGATGTCCCACATCCCAAACATTCCTGGATGAAAGTGATGGCCTGCTGAGGTCTGGCCAGCAAAGCGCTCGAGATGTGAACACTCCACACCAACGCAAGGCCCAAACAGAGAGTGAAACCGAACACCAGCACGGGGTGAAAGTGACAGCCCCAGCCCCGCGCGGGGGGCAGGCACAGGGGACACCCTTGGGGACGCAGGAACCGGTGGCACCCCAAGGCAGTGACCCCGCGGTCTGTCGGGCCACCTGCGCTGCCCTGCTCGAGCCCCACCTCAGGGCGGGCCGAGGGGCGCCGGGGGCAGCGCGGCCGCCCGGGCGTCCTGCGGGCGGAGCGGGGCGGGCGGCTCCATGAAGTGGCACCGGCTCCTTGAGGTGGCACCGGCTCCATGAAGTGGCACGGGCTCCATAAGGTGGCACGGGCTCCATGAGGTGACACCGGCGCTGCTCCAAAATGGCGCAGGCGGGGCTGACGGGCCCCGCAGGAACGGGCACGGCGGGCGGGGGGGCCGGCGGGGCCACTCACCTGCCGGGAAG
>VYXD01002847.1:491473-528993 GCA_013397195.1 Hylia prasina
GGGAGAGGCGGGCGCAGCCGCCGGCGGACGGGCCGGGAGCGGCGGCGGAGCTGAAGGGACGCGGCTGCGGCGCTCTCCGGCCGCCGCCGTCAGAAGGACCCGGAATCACGGAATGCTGCGTTTCACCCCCTGAAATCGGGACACAGGAACCTCGCCGCCTTTATTCACAGAACCGCCAAGGCTGGAAGAGACCTTTAAGACCACTCCGTTCAAGCGTCCACGTTGCACTGCCCCTGTAACCCTTAAACCACTGAACCGCATTTCCTAGTGCCAGATACAGATACCTCTTGAACTGGTGACTCCACCATCTCCCTGGGTAGCCTGTTGCAATGTCTGACCATTAGAACAGTGAAAAAAAAAAAAAAAGTTTTTTTCTATTCTGAATCTCCCCTCTCTTAGTTTAAGGCCATTTATTCTTTTCCTCTCACTGCAGGCACGGAGGAAGAGACCGGCCCCCACACACCTCACTACAACCTCCCGTCATGGAGTAGACTTATTTTCCAGAAGCACCTATTTGCGATCTCCTGTTTTCTCAGGAGTTCGGCAGATGTTCTCAGAGGGTCAGTTATTCCCACATTTTACACCAAAATTCATGGGGTATGCCGGCACTCAACTGGAACCCGCTGCCCTCCTCCAAAGCCTTGATGCAATCTACATGGTCCCAGATTATCCCATTCCAGGACATCATCAGGCTTTGCAGGATGAGCACCTTGCCGTGAAAAGCACAGTCCCTTCTGCCTGCCCACATGTGTGGTGCTTTCATGCTAAATGGAGATCGTATGAGTGGTGTGGAAAATGCAGGTGCAAATGCAGATTCATGGATAACCTGCAATCCATGGCTCAATGCATCTCCAGCTTTCCTTTTCACAGTCAGCTTCCAGCCCATGGCAGAAGAATAAACGCAGCTCAGTTAGACTCCCCTGGCTGTTTTCAAGTAATAAAATAATCCCCTCTTCTTTTATGCCATTATTTTTTAAGCAAAACACTATTAGATTCAGCAATTTCCTGGTTTTCATAGAAGTTTGATCACAGTTATGCAACATCAAGTTACATTTCTCTGCTTTAATACTCCTAATTATTTTCTAGGTTCATGAACAAGAGCTCACAATTTGTGGTGGTGGTGATCTCTCTGATTTGTGATCACTTTCCATTCAGATGTGCCTGTGTACAGCAATTTAGGTGCCATATAAATTAAAATATTTTGTCAATGTATTGGCTGCGCTGAGAAAAATCTGAAGTTTCTTGTATTTTCTTGTAGTTTATTCTTTTTTTGTCCTCCTCTGTACTCCCACTGCATCACTAAGAAAATTTATTGTCTTGTCGTGTGGTAGTAAGAATTTCAGTAGTCTATCTAAAAGGAACAGACCAGCAATTACAAAACTCACTAAGAAGTAAATGAGGCAGCACTTATATTGCAGAATGCTTACCATCAGTTCTGATAACGCAAGTGGCAAAAAAAAAAAAGCTTGGTGGGGCTGAAAAGCGTGGTTTTAAAAGTATGTTTGCAAAGCTATCATAAAAAATAGGCAAGGAAATGTATTTTATTAGCTGACTTCAAAAATATTTGTGTAACTCTGTTTGCATCACTGTATATGTCTACATATTTCTGTTTTTTTCAGAATGCTCTCAAGGTCATTCAGAGCTCCTGGGAACTTAAGCTATATTTTTCTAGTAAGTTATTTCAGTCTTCCAAGTCCAATTTAAGTATAAACACAGTTTCCATGCACAGCAGGTTTACAGTATCTCTGTTTGCTTATGTTAAAAGTTACCGGCTACCCAGGTCGGTCCAGCCAGTCAGATTGCCCTCTTCAATAAACATTCTGACACCACTTTCAGGTTTTGAGTGTGTGTGTGTTTTGGGGAATGTGTCACACTGTGTGATGGATTGCTTATTCCATTCCTAGGCTTAGGTGGGAAGCTTTTGGGGTTGTGATGTGTCACAGACCTGATCTCGTTAATGTACCTGGGACAGCTGAGCACAGTGTCACAGGAAAATGCATTTCAGGATGCTCTGCTGTTGTAATTGCAATGGAAAGCTATCGATTCCTTTGTTGGAAAATCTTTGTGAGTATGCCAGCTGAAATGAGGATTTAACAGGCTGAGATTGAGGGGCTGCCTTAGTGTTCCTGTTTTACAGGTGAAATCTGAGCAAGAAAATAAATAGGAAAAATATGTTCTGCATAGTGGGACTATCATTCAGCACCTGGACCTGAATTTCATTACAGTCTTTATTAAGGCTTAGGTACCCTCTGCAGCAAGTGGCTTTTCATTTGCTAGTCCAGGAAAAATCCCAGGAAGGAAATTTCTCTCAGCCACCATTTATTCAAAGGAACAAGAACAAAGTGGAACAACTTACTTCTGTATGGATGACACACTCCTGCTCTCCTATTCTCTTTCACTGCTTTTGTGGCTGACTGGCACAGTGACACCAACGTGGCTCTAGGTGCACTGAATTCACAGCAAGGATTAGGAGCTGATACAATGCAGAGATGCTGCTCAGCCCCTCAGCTCAGGGGTCAGGAGAGCTCTGTTCCCACCTGGGTTCCAAAGGACATGGCGTGTTAGCTCAATAAACTGCCCCAGCTACTCTGTTGTGTGTTCCTTGACATCCCTGTGTGTTTGCTGCTTTTTAAAGCAGAAGTACTAACGGTGGTATGTGTCCAAAAACTTGGAAAAACACGTCCATAATTCCAAAGTGTTAAAGGACTGTGTTTGTGCCTATTACCTTCAATGGGATATTTCCAATACTTAAGTTTAAGCCCATGTTTAACTGCTTGCAGAATCTTTTGGGTTTGATTAGCATTATTCCAGTATCATTTACATTTCTACGATCCCGTTCCTAGTCCATCAGTTCCCAAACTTCTTACATCCTGGATTACTCTTAGCTACCACAGTTTCTTTGCACACTGCTATCCAGGTTTATCATTGCACTTCTAATAGCCACCTCTGATGTCCTGCCACTAACCAAGTGCCTTATGCCATCCCATATTCCTTGCCAAGTATGACTGTTAACTTGACTTCCAGAAAATCAAGAACGTGTCAGAATGACAGGTTGCCTTTCAATACATTAAATGCATTCCTTTTTCTCCTTTAGCAGTGGCTTCTGGATTGTTTTCTTGTTATTAAAAAAAAAATTAAAACAGATACAGGGTTGCAAATGCTGTCATGGGTGGTTTGCTCATGGGTTCTTCAGTCTCCTGGAGCTGCTGTTCTCCTGCTGTAAAATAGTAAAAATCTAGTTGTTTGTCCTTAGGCTGTAATAGCTCTGAGAATGGATTGTGTAACAGTGTGATAAACAGCCTAATAAAGAAAAGCAGAAAGTGTGAATAAAAATTTGTTGCTTTCCTGGAAAGAAGAGTATGTCAGCAGGCAGAGAGGCAAAAAAGAGAAGTGTCATGACTGGAGTGAAGAGTCTTAAGGAAAGATTCACTGGGATTTCTTACAAAAAATGAAATGTTAACGTTAGTGTTAAAAAGGAATTCTTTCCACAGAGTAAAGTTCTTTGTTAAACAGACTTCGCTTTCCTTCAAAGCAGTGTTTGCTCTGTGTTACTTTGTGAGTAACTTTTATTACCAGAAAAGTACCCAGACATTTTTTTTGGTTGCCCTTTTAAAAAATCCCCTTGAGCTGGGAGTTTCTGCCGGCACAGTCCTTCTCTTCCCCTCACAGCCCCGCGGTGCCTGGGCATGCACGCTGCAGAGGGTCAGGTTGCATCCTCATTAGCAGTTTGTTTTATTGCTGTTTGCTTTGGGACACAACCGGGAATGTTTCTGTCACAATCCCGGTGCTGCTGCCCTTGTGCTCGCCGTGGCTCCGGGGCCAAGCACACTCTCTCAGCTGAGCCCAGGCTTACAGTGAGTGGACACCCAGGAATGTCCCTTGCAGTACTTCCCTCTTCCCACTGGAGCTTAGCAAGGTGCCTGAGCTGTTGGGTTCACTGATGCAGAGTTAGGCAGCACATTTGCCATAGTGATTTTTGTGTGTGTATGTGTCTGTGTGTACTTTTAATCTCTGTCAATCCTTGCCAGGCTCACTTTGTTCTTTGACGTGCCATGGCTCATGAACAAAAAGTTATCAGGTCCTGAGCCTTTCATCTCCAGAGGACTCCTTAATACATTGCGGAGTATCATTACTTTTGATACTTGTGAGTACAGTAGTTACTAAGATACTACAAGTATGAAAGCCTCAACTAGAGCCATGCTGACTTTCAGTTCTCAAATTTATTTTTAAAAAATATTTCTAACCCTCATGCAGGAAAAAAAGATGGGAAATGTAAATGATGGAAATGTAAATGATGGCAAACTTAATGTTTCTTGAGCTGTGAAGCCAAGGTGATGCCACACGTTTGGTAGAAAAGCTTTGCTGTTGTGGTGACAGGTAACCTGAATCCCCAGCTCTGGGCAGAAGAATGCCAGCTGAGGATGCTGAAGCCAAGAGGCACTGGATCCAGCTGTGTGCCCACATCAGCCCATCCAGCTGGGATGCCATCAAAGCCGTTGTCTTCTGCCTTGAAACTGCTTCCAGAACTTTCTCCTCCACCTCAGCTCCCTGGGCCACACGCAGTTTTTGTTAAGGTCACATAGGGGTATTAGGAGAGTCGAACACCTTTGCTGTACAGGCTTAGTGAGAAAGATGGATGAAAGTGTCCCAAATTAAGTCTATTTTGTAAACTCATGTTGGGAATCCTTATGGTTGACAGCGTGAAATCGTTTCCTCTTCATGTGGGCCATGCTTGCATCACCACAGAGACGTTAGTTTTGAGTGCCTTTCTGGGGATCAGATGCATCTTCTTTCTGTAATGAAGTGGCTGTTGTGAAGTTTGCCTTCTAAAGCTTACCCCTTAGGCTCCTGGGGAAAAGCAAGCCTGAAGCTGCCAATATCTAACTTTTAATTATTTTTCAGTTCTGGGGCATAACCACCCTGGTTACATTCATGAAAGTCAGGAATCATGCTTATGCAATTCTTTTGGCATTGTAAATAGAGCCCTAGAGAAATTTGTTTTGATTTTAGTAGTAACTTTTCTGAAAGACAACTTCTTTTTTAGAAAAATTATTTACATTTCAATTAAAAAATATAACATTAGAGGTCCACTCTGCAGTACATAACATTATGTTCCAACGATTTTATTCACCATCAATGGTTCAGGGCTGCTTTAATCCATGAATAGCCTCAGTCTGAAGAACTGAGAGCAATTATTCCTGTGTTTGGTTTGTAAGGACTGACAGCATGATCAAGACAGGCATGGTGTGTGGTATTGCTGATGTGCACCTCAGCCAGTTAGAGGAATATGTCAGTTTGTTTCCCTTAGATGTTTTGATTAACTCTGCCTTGTTTTCAGAAAAAGTGTATCTCTTTTAATGAGATCAACCGGCTAGGCCTTTACTTTACAAAGTCAAGAACTGTCTCATGGTTGTAGTAGGAAACTCACCTGTGTCTAGTTAAAATAGTGTCATTTCCCAGAAGAGCTGAAATTTATCCATCTGCCTTGTGAAATGAAGGTCTGATAAATAGCTCTCTTTCTGCCTATCATCATAAAAGGCTTGAACTAAATATAGTAAGAAAAAAAAATTAAGCATATTCAGTATAAATATAGATACGGATATCATGACATAAAATTGGTCTCTAAAAATAGTGAAGGAAAAGAGCTCTGTAACATAAACATGTAACTAATATGTCAAATAGTTCTTAAGTTGTTCACAATATAATATGACAAGTTGCAATATGTTATAAAGTAGAGGAGGGGAGGTGAGAACATGGGAAGTAAATTCTCATTTTTAGCTTTTCAGCTGGGGGAAGAACAAATACACAGTCTGTGAAAAAATAAACAATATGCCTGCAAAATTTAGATACTTTGATATTATATTAATTACTCTCCAAAAAATGTTGCCTACAGCTAACAGAGTGAAAATGATTAGAGGGAAGGCTTTGATTTTTCAATAAACTTCTCTCTAAGGAGGGAAAAAAGAAAACGATAACACCATGTTGTTTGTATTACAGAACCATGTACAACAAATATCTGGATCTCATTATGCTGGGAGCTGTTCAAATGCAGGTAGAAAAATGGCATCTTTCACAAAAAAAGCAGCAAAATAATTTGCACTAAAGAACAAACAAGATGAATGTACAGTAATAAGGAACAGCTGACAGAGAGCAAAAGATCATGAAGAATCTTCTTTTGTTTGCCACATACGTATGCAATAGAGCTGGAAGGAGAAAAGTATTTTGATTTCTCAGGGAACCTTGATGTTCCAACAGTTTGAAATTGCCTGTAAAAAAGGACTGGAGCCGGAGTTGTTGGATACTGGAGTTCTGGCTGTGGCTGTAGCCATGACCCTGGTATCTCTGAGCTCCCCAGTCACCACAACACTGTGCTGTGCCTGATACTCTGCCCTGGACTGGGGGCATTATAAGTCCAAGAGTCCTTAATCCTCAGGTAATTTGTCTACCAAGATTTGTTGAAACTGTGGGAGGTGGAAGCCCTGGTCCTCCGGAGACTACCAAGTGGGCTGCTGGGGCTGGCATAGCTCCAGTGAAAGCTTGCCTGTTTTTCAAAGGAATTTAATTGAATTCTTGTCTGGATGAAATGTTTCTGTTTGGTAAATTGAGACATTCCAAAATACAAATATAGTCAGAGAGGTTTTTTCCACCAGATGTAGGGAGCAGGTACATGGTTTCTATTTTGACATATTTAAATATAAATATGTATGGTTTATGTGATAGAAGGGTAGAGAGACACAGCTGGCCATTTTCATGCCTCCTCTTCATTTGGCATATTATATTATTTTCCTGTTGATTTCTGTTGCACCAGTACTTAGGAACCCAGAGCTTTATTGTGCTCCTTGGTATCGAATCACAGAACAAAACAGCCTCAATGCTCTAGTGAGATTCTTGTGGTTGGAAGTGAGTTGGAGAAGAGCTCAGAGGAAGGACGGGGTAAGCGCCCCACAACTTAGTTCAAGGAGTTGTAACTTTTCTTCAAAAAGCATGAGGTTGAAGGACAGCACAGACAGTGATTCTGGGATGTGGGCTGGAGATACGGAGCAGCAGGATTTCATTATCAGAGACTTGAAGTCAGGAAGCAATATAAGGGTTGGACTGAGTGAGTTGAAATGATTTAGCAAGTAACCTGCAAGTAGTTGAGCTGATTAGTTGTTGAGGGCTAGCTGGAAAGTTAGAATTTGGGTCCTTTAAACATTGGGTCTGGAAGAGATTGGATCTCTATAAAAATCAAAGTTCTGAAAAATAAAATCCTAGGCATTTTATGCTGGACTCTCAAAACTGTTGGCACTGACCTTTCATAACTTAGGAAAGTGCATTTGAAACATTGACAATTTTTTAAAATAAATATTCTGCATACTTTTCAATTCTTTAGTTATAGCACAGAAAAAGAAAATAACCACAAAAATCAACCCTTCATCCTCTTTCCTATTTGTGACCTATCTTGCTGGAATTATTATTTTACACTGTGTTCTTGGGGGCTGCAGAGAAGGTTTCCAGAGCATTTCAATTGGAGATGTGGGCATTAGTATGCTCACAGTAAAACTGAGCACAGGGATATCCAACCCTAATCTCTGTTGACCTCCCAGAGCAGCCTATTTTCATTTTACTTTTGCAGTGCTCCCTCTCTTAATGCTTCTTCCTTGTCTGCAGCCACTTCATTAGAAAGCTGCAGAGCAGGAGAGGAGGATGTGTTTAATGTTGACAGGTGTCAAGACCAAAGGAAAGGCTCTGTTTGTTTGGCTCCCTGCTCGTGTGAGGAGTTTGCACCTCAGCTGAACACGATGGACAAGGCAATGGGGCGTTTTTAGGGTATGGAGTTGGTTTGTGCTGTGCGTGGGTTATCATTGCTTTTAAACTGGTGGGGATCTCTTCACTGCATTGCCTTTTTGCTGAGACTAGATCTGAGATTCTCATAACTAAGCAGCCTGTAGGAAGAAAACGCCCTCCTCCATCCAGGTCAGGAATTATACACTGTTTTAACCACAGTGCTCTCCAACAACTACTACAGTTTTCTGCTCGTATTTTGAAGATATGCAGTCCATGTATGCTAATATATCTGCATGAGAAATTGTCAGGACTTCGAGCCAGTCTTTGGCAGAGACAATAGAACAGGCTCACAAACAGGTGGTTTTCATCACTGGATGCATAATGCTGTGAGCGTGTTTTAGCCCCTTGCCTGATGCCCTGATGTTGCAGAGGAGGCAGTTCTCTCTGGACATAAATGGGGATTTACTGGAGAGGGTAACAAAGTGCTTCCTTCACCAAGGCATCCTGCCTGGTACCTGTATAAATACGTCTAGGTAAGCAGGCAAACCAACAGCACATAATCTGTCATTGCTAAGGACAGCATTGCTGCTGTGTGCACACAAGAAAGGAAAATATGTTTAGAATGAATGTGGATGTTCTGTTCTTCATTCATGTGTGACCAAATTCTAATCTCTTTGAGTGTGCTGTAAATCCAAAATAACATACTGAAGTCAGTGCAGTTCCTGGGGATTTGTGCTACTGTAAATGAGAACAGAATAAAGAATTTTTTTCTCCTTCTCTTGTAATGGTGAGAAGAAAAGCTGGATTGTCAGCCTGGCTATGCTTCTTTGCTTTGCTGACTTTGTCATAAAATGGACATCATTTAAACAGTCTTTCTTTTTTTTATATTTAGAATATAGCAGAAGGAGAGCCTTGATGGTTTTTTATTTTACAGAAATATAAACATTAAAGTCATTTTTCTTTTACACGTGACTTAGAAAGTATAATTTACTTGAAAGGACTCTGTTATATACTCTGTCCTGTATTTGTTTATCTAATTGAATAGGAGAGCATTTACTGCAGTTTCAAAGTTAAGACAATAAACATTTGTCTTTGTATTGCAGCAGTGATGTTTGACAATTGGGTTGGGCAACACCCATTTTAACTTGGGTTTATTTTATAGTATTGACGAAGCAGAACCCCAAGTACGTTTTCATCCCTTTGCTTGCATTGTTGCCACAAGTTGGATATTTGGCAAAAGATTCTGAAAGCCTTTCTTATAAGCTGCCTGTGTTATTTACATCGTCCTTATTCCCTTCACCATATAGGTCATCTCACAACTTTACATTTTATTTCACATATCCCTGGATATCCTGGATCCCTGGTGTGCGAAACGAGATGTAGAGATATGAGCAGAGGGATTTTAAATGGACCTACCTTTATATTTCCAGTTAAAATCGAGAGGAAAAAAGCAAAAACTAAACTGAAGCTTTTTCTCTTACGTGCCATGCTCACACCAAAACATCTGTCCATTCACTCTACCTGCTTCAAATCCAGGAACACCATGGCTATAGGGGTGTTGAATGCTTTTTTTCACTGTCAGTTAGAAGATGCCATTGGAACACGAAGACATAAAAACACTTAAAGATTGCTGTATTATTTTATTTTTGCTCTATAAATGGCATTCTGGATTGTGCTGCCTGTATCACATAGCTCCTAGAACATCCCTCCTAATCAGTTCCTTTTGGGAGCAGGATTGTCGGGCTCGTTCTGAAGCTGTGCCAGTGCCAGCAGTGTATGGGGACTACAGATGAGATCTTTGTTACAGAAGCATGAGATCAATTCACCATTCCAGGCCATGTAGTAAATGCATTCCTGACTGAATGTTACATCGTTTTTATGTTCCTGGGACAGCACTGTACTGTGTCTCCTCACTGAAAGAGCCATGTTCATTAGATACAGGAAGCCCTGCTAATCATCCATAACGCAACATTAACAGCTGCTGGTAGATCTTTGTATGCCCACTGATCAGGGGAGGGTTCGCAGGAGATTTGGTGCTTCTTTGCTGTGATTGTTTCCCTCATTCCTCAGCATGCTTCAAAATCTGAAGTTCTGAAAAAAAAAAGAAAAAAAAAAAAAAAGGGCAGTTAATCCTTAAGGTTGTGAGGAAAACTTTTAAAACATGCACCAGATGGAAATCAATGCAGTAGTGTCTGCAGGCAGACACATAGGCTGAGCAGCAATCTGAAGGCTGACAGTGTTTGGATTAAAGGCAAAAGAGCTGCAAAGCAGTCGCAGAACTTAGATATCATCAATACAGTATAGGGGCTCTGCCATTCTGCAGTGAGCCCTGTCTTGTTTCACATGGTTGATAGCTTTGTTTTTGCCAGTGGCTCAAGATAAATCCAATTTTCTCTCCTGTTGATTTGTTCTCCCTTTCTTTTGTATAGACAACTTCCATTACTTCCTTTAGCAGTGTACACAGATAGCTGACTCAGGAATGGAGCTGACTGGAAAAAAAAGAGATTTCCAGTCTATGGACAATAACTTTATATTTCTCCACTAGTTTTCTGCCCATTTTCTCACAACAAGGAAAAGAAAAAAAAAAAAAAGGCATAACTGATGAATGGTGAGATGTTTATTTTGAACCGTTCTGATCTATATGAAACCCTTATGCTGGAGCTGATTACCCTAGTGGCTGCTTTGTGTGTAGTGAAGTCTTCAGGAACCTATCCTGGGTGCCAGCAGTTACTCCTTAGCCCCAGCTTGACATCTCTGACACCTCTCTGTGGGTGAGATATAGCAGGATTTGTACAGATTATTCTTCAGAACAATCCACTGTTCTTGCAGGAATCCTGCATGTCTGGCTCCCATCCAGTTTATGGGACAAACTCGCTGTTGACAGTGTTGCTGGTTTTGGTAGAGAAAATATTAATCCAACATCCTTCTGGTAATATTAAAATAAATGATAAAATAAATCCCAAGGTGGTTTACAGTGTCTGGGAGGAAAAGTACATAGCAAATCACAGCTTGTATCCTGGAATCCAAGTGATTCCCCAATGTCAGCAGCGAACAGGGGATGTGGTTTCAGAGAGCTGGATATCCCATGTGACACAGAGGTGATATGGACCAAAAGCACATGAAAGCACCTTCATTCCTGGCCCTTCCAACACAAGAAAATGCCCATAAACAATTACAACCTGCTCAGGAGTGAGAGCTCTTCCAAATGAGTAGCGCAGAGCTGGTAGCAGCTGCTGGCTAAAACAGGAAGGCAGATGGTGTCTGTGGATAGTGCCCATGGGGGGAACTGCCCTAAGAGATGGCAAAGGTAAAGCAGAGCAATAATCAAAGAAATGCCCATCCTCTGGGTGGAGGTGTTTGCATGCAGCACCTTGCTGCACACCTAAGTGCTGGACAGCTCGAGGTTGTTGATACTCTGCAAGACCATACATGGAACCATTTGCTTTAATAGTAGCAATTAGTAGGCCAGTACAATAAACAGTGATTTTATGAAAATAGGGACTGATCCATTCATGGATGGATCTGGGACAAAGATTGAATCCCATGCTTGTCATCAGTCAATGCCCCCCTCCAGGTGTCCATTGTTCAGCCAGATTTCACTGACCCGTACAACAGACCATTTATTTTTATATATTTGCTGCATTGCACAGTATCCTGGGGCTCCAAAGTAGCTCTTTGCTGTCAGTAATGCCTGCTGTATGCTCTAGTGCAGGCAGGCAGAAGAGAAGGTCCTAGAATCTGCTTACAAAATTAAATAAAAAAAAACCAATATCATGGAGTGCCTTGGTTTTGCCCAATTCACCCTTGCAGGGAGATGCTCTGTGCCATTGCAATAGCCAGAATTTGCAGTAAGAAGCTGCAGTAAGGCAAGTTTAAATAAAAATTAAGAAGTGTTTCCAACAGTGGGCATCACTCACCAGGGGAGCAGAAGTTCCAACAGAAATCACCTCATGGCTGATAATTAGTATGGTATTTTTTGGTAATTTATAGACAAGTTGATGGATTACACCAAGTTTCATCTCTTACAGACTGTGAGCAAGGCAAGTAGAGATTTGTCTGGGGAGAAGTGCATGGCAGAAAATGCATTGATTCCAGTCCTCCACCACCTCCTGTCTCCTCTTACCTGGTGTCCCTCCTGTGTTCCCAGCAGGGACCCTCAGGAGGACAAACTGCAGGGCTGGCACCTTTTATGCCTGCAGCTCAGTGAAAGCAGGGCTGCTCCCTTGGTATTCAAGGTGAGGTAGATGAAGGAGGACTTTAGGTTTCATGTTCCTGCATCTTCACCCTTCCTTTTGTCCTTCCCTCCCTTGAATTTGGGAGTTCTGTGCTGCTGGGAGAAAAGGGTGGGAGATCTGGCTTCAAAGGAGATGAATCCTAGAAGAGGACAGGAGTCTTCAGGCTCCAGTTATTTCTACCTGGTCACAGAGAATAAGTTTCTGCTGTTTGTGGATGGTGCATCCAGACAGGACAAGATGCTTGAAGCCCTCAAATGTTATCTGCTGTCAGCCAACAGCATAAAAAATGTAGCACTCGGGTTCTAAATCCTGTGAATTGGCCATGAGGATTCACAATAAATAAACATTTCAATTTCCCTGCACAAGGAGTCTTTAGTGATTTTGTGTTTTTCTTCGCAAATGTGGAGGCTTGAAATGAATCATTTAGGTGAAGGATGGCTCTTTCTTATGATTACGATTTCTTATCTTTGTCTACTTAGACACCCAGTACTGTAGGTTAAAGAAACTCATCAGAAGATTTGCTTTGATATCCTTAAACCTGGAAACAATGGATTCATACCAGAGAATGAGACTTATGAAACTGAAGATGAAGTCTTGGCTTTAGCTGAAGAAGTAATTTTAACTGGCATCCACATGTGTTTAATAAAATCAGATTTCTACTTTTCCAACTGAAGCTTTAGTCACAGCAGCATATTTTGCAGTTCCACTCAAGCCAAGCAGTATGTGATAGTAAGGACATCATTACTGGAGGAGGGAAAGTGGAATCAAACAGCATGGCAATCCATCTCACACTTCCCAGCCAACAAACTGAGCAGGAAAGTGTTAAATCTCCTCCAGCGATGCTGTATGGGAGCTTGCCAGTCATCTTTGCCTTTATTTGCAACTCAGGCAAAGAAGTAGATCCTCCAAATTAGGTCATCTGTTGGTTTCATTCTGAAAGATTTTTATTAAAATTAAAAGTGTTGTCTGTTTCTTCTCCCAGAGAGAAAACAAACATTGGCATCTAAAGTGGTGGAAGACAAACACTTGGTGCTGGGCAACTTGATTAAAGTGTATTCCTTGTAATGAGCGGTGCCTCCCTTATCCTGCCATTGTGTTCAGACAAGAAAAAAAAAAAGGAGGGCCTGCCCTTTCCCATTGTACAGTCACATTTTCCAAGTGCAGTGAAAATGGGTTTTATAAAAAGCTCTAAAAAATTTAAAAAAATGAAAGATGAACTCTGTTTTTTGGTAAACCACTGAAGCAATTCTTCAACGAAGGCAACCTTGTATGTAGGAAAACTGTTGAAGTTGGTGATCTATCTAACCTACCAGAGAAGGAAGATAGTAGTGATAAAAATTATCTGGGATAAATGTTATCTGAGCTTTGCTTAGAAGTTTTCTACTAGAATCAAAGCTGATTTTTACTTGGGAAAGGTAATAAAGGAAAAAGTGATTTGTAGCAGAAGACTGTGTTTGTACTCATATTTTATCACTGCCATCACCAATACCAATATCTGCATTTATTTACCAGTGTACATTAACTAGCAGTCTGCTAATACATTAACAGACATTATTTGCTGTAATAGCCCAGTTCAGTTAGATGTAGTGAGAGAATCACAGAGCCTGCATCATGTTTGCCCTTATCCAGAGGGAGTTGCTTGTGGGCATTCACCTGTGTGCAAACTGGGCAGAAAAAAATGAAAACTGTGCATTGTATGCTTACATTTTGGAAACATTAAAAAGAAGCTGTAATCAGTAGAAATACATACCTATCCTCAAAAATAAAAACCCCAACAAAGAAAATTTGAGACTTAGGCTAAGCCATGTCCTCAGCTCTGTTTTGTGGCACTTCTATTTGTTTTAAAGATTCAGCATGGATTTTCCTCGGTATCTTTGTGTGCTGAGTTTTACTGTACTGGTTCCACCACCAGCAGACTCAGTAAACAAGGATGTGCCCAGGGAAAAACAGACATGGTTAAAAAGATATGTGTTGCTAGCCAAAATCTGGTGAGGTTAGTTTGGGCTTCTAGCAGCCAAAATAAAACAGTTGTACAGGGCCAAGAATTTTGAGATAGAGAGGGATGGAGGAATTCTAAATATGCTACAGAAGTGGAAGCAACAGGACTTGGCAAAATCCTTGGTCAGGGTAGAGAAACAACGTGTCTCTCTAGCCAAACAACAGGGTGGTGTTGAAAGAGAGAGTGAGATGGCAAAACCCTTGGGCAGAGAGAGGATATCCAGGAAGGAGTGTTTGAAACTTGGGCCTGGATAAAGATTAAAAGTTAGCTCTAATGAAACACCCATTTGCTCAGATAGTTGGTTCACTGTAAATATAAATTCTTGACCTAAAATTCTTCTTTCGTATGATCAAGGGATCTGAGCTGACCAAATATTTCTGAGATCCAACAAAAACACAGCACTCTTGAAGTATACATAGATAAATATAATATATATATACCTCCATCCATACTTACAAATATGTGTGTTAAATGGGCATGGTTTTGACATAATCAATGAAATAATAGAGAAATATTTCATACTAGAATAGTATTAAACAATTACAGTAAAGAATCTAATTTCCTTATGCTTAACTTTAGTTCTGTATCGGCACATTTGCTTTTAGGTTTTCTTATTTTCCTTCCTAATTTTAGGGATAATTACATTCCCTGTAGCTGCTTCACTAATAGAAAGAAATTTACCTATGGAGCCTGCATCAGAGAAGCTTAACATATAAATGCCTGTACCTGTTTAGCAAGAGAATTAGCAAAGTGATGCTAATTGACACTGAACACCTTGAGGGGGGATATTTTTATAGTCACCAATTACACACTAATGTGTATTGATTGAGAGGCAAGCAGTGCACACATCAATTCCTCAGCACAAAAGAAAAATGCACTCAGCCAGCATGGCATTTTTGCTGTGTGATTTTCTTTTTTTTTAGCACCAAATAAGTCCAATATAAAAGGCAGGTTTTTTTAGTTAATTAAAATTACACATTTTATCCAGGAACACATCAATATATAGGCATGTAAAAGGTAGAGATGTTATCTCTCTCAAAGGGAACATGGGTTTGGTTCACTCTTACTCTTTGAATTTGTGTTTGTGGCTTATTACCATTGTAATCAACAAAATATAAATCTCCTTCCAAGCTCCTGCTTGAGCCTGACAGCTCCGAGGGAGCATTTTACAGCAGGACCCTTCCACCCAGACCCCTGGACTGCTCAGGGTCTTTTTTAATTCTTGTGTTGGAGCTGTCAGAGCTCACAGACGTAGTGTTGGGGTTAGTCAGCAAAAACCAGCCCCGTGTTGCTCTGCTGGTGTCTGACATCCAGAGCCTGGGCTGCAGGAGCAGAAGGGATGCACGTGCCCTGCAGGGCCTGGAGCCCGCCGAGGGCGGAGACACAGCTCGTGCCAAAATATGCAAAGAATTGAAATGAAGAGTCTCCTAACCCTGTACAGCATGCATTTTCCAAAAAAATGCCTAGATCTCTCATCAAAGTGAAACATAATTAAGGATATTATTGCATGCCTTCTTAATTGGAACAGCTTGTGACAGAGAAGTATTTGGGAGGATAAAAAAGTGCAGACGTTGTGTGTGCGCAGCTCTGATGGAAACACTGCCCAGCACATCCATGTCCATGTGGAGCAGATGAATGATGAGGGTCAGTGGGACTGTCCACGTGCCCAAAGTTGTTCCTGGGCAGGAGGGCTGGCTCAGAGCTTATGCTGCAATCACACTAAGACACTGTTAAGATTCCTCTGGGCTAAGCAGGAGTATGTGGCTCCCTTGTGAGCAGTAGGGAGTACTTTAACAAGTCATGTGTCACTGTAAGTCACACCTTTTCTCCAGAAGTATTAAGGAATTATCAACCTGCTGGCCTGTCTTGAAGTTACTGTCCCAAATGCAAAACTGGTGGTCTCAACAAAAGGATGAACAATTGTACAGCCAGTTCAGAAAACTATTCCTGTGAAACCCTGTCATGAGAGAGAGACAGCAGCAAATGGATGGGAAGAATTCCCACAGACAGGGTAGTGGGGAGAGACCATAGATGGGATTTGGGCACAATTAGGGAGGGGTTGACACCGGGGGTGAAAGATGCCTTCATTCTTCTCATGTGGTTGGCTCTGCACTGCCATGGCCAGAGGAATAATACCCTAGGGGACTGCTCTCCCAGACAGTCTGGCCACGGGCCAGGTACTAATTTCTCTGGGTTCCTGTGTGGAAGCAGGAAAAGTGAAGAAAAGTGTTAGAAATGAAAATAAGATGAGAATATTAACGATGTTTGCCATGGGGTTTCTTCTTAGGCAGTGTGCTGCTTGCACACCCCCAGAGTAAATGTAGAAACAAGTTTGTTATTTTCACATGATTAATAAGGTAAATTTTTTTTTGTTTAATACATTTTTTGGTGGAAGGGAAGTGTAGCTGGAAAGATTTATTTTAATGTGGTGCATTGAGAAGAGCTGTTGCCTGATATTCAATAGTTAAGTTGAAGTATCGGACACTGGAGTAATAAAAACCTACTTGCTTTGATCTTGTAGTTAAAAAATGATTAAAGTATAGAATTGCATGTGCTGACATTAGACCTCCACCCACAGAGAGATTTAAAACTGTCAGGGGAAAAAGGAAAGTTGAAAGACAGCTTAAATATAATAATTCAGAAATTGAGCTGCTTTGTTATTTCAAAGATGGTCAGACTAAAGGGGATTTTTCATAGTCTATTTGTTATACTAGATCTAAGAACCTTATCCCAGGATATTTCCTCTTGCATAGAACCAAATAGATGAAAATTGCTAAAAGAGGTAGCATAGGAGAGACCTACATTTCCATATTTTCTGTTGAACTGAACTCAGTGAATTTACAGCCTCAGGGATTCCCTCTTCCTCTCCTGGTACCTCCACCCTGTGCAGGGTGACCCTTGCCCTCCCTTCTCCTGCATGCTGCATGTAGAGAAGATTGCAGAATTCAGTAATACAGTTTGCAGGGATGAAAAGCTTTTTTCTTTTAATTGTATGCATATTGTCATCTCCCAGGCACATGAAATTACCTTGTGGAATTGCAATTATGAACTTATTACTGGTTTATCTAATTGTTAAAGAATACAGAGTTGGGTTTCTGGCCTCTGACATCTAAACTGCTCCAACAAAGGCACACCCTTACACCCACACATAATCCTGATTTAAGTCAGTAGGAAGCCTCTGGTTTTGCATAAGCATTTTGTAGCCAGTAGAGAGACTTACAAAAATGTATTGGCTAATGCTTGCATGATTACATCTGCCCAGCCAGGTTTCTTAATTCTTTTGTAGCAACAGCTTTGCTTATGCAAAGTCAACACTTGATCTTGCAGTGTCCTTGATTATATAGATAATTTTGATTCTCTGGCAAATTACAGACCCTTAGCATTTTGTCAAACATTCTTCAGTAAAAGGACTTCTGTGATAAAAAACCACTGTAGCACTCATTGCAAATGACCCTGGAGATCAGACAGAACATTCAATCAGTGAGCTGGGTTTCACTAAAACTGCTTCATTCCCATTAACATGATGATCCTGATCAGAAACTGCAGTGTGACTGAGGTTGATGTTGCTGTTCTCTGAGAATAAAGACCCAGAAATCACACCATGTCATCTCGAGACATGAGATATGCTAGGACAAGAAGATTCCAAGACAGCTGTCTGGAATCAGCTTCATTTCCACAGGATGTAATATTTTTGCTTTTGAATTGCTTGCCATGTTGGCAATGCCCTGCTGTTCCTCTACTGTATTCTTTACCAGATGTTCATTGCTGAAACACACACTTCAGAAAACATGATGGTTTTTGGGATCAGTAGGATTCTTGCAACTCACTGGTTTGATATGCATTGCCCTTCTCAATATGAAAATTTAAATACTGTGTGTACAGCTCCTGGGATGGACAAAGAGTTCATTTTGTTCTTCCAACCAGCAAGGATCCAATTGCCACTTGAAGAGATCTGGGACTGCTGCAGAACAAACTCCTGAGGCACAAGAGTTGTCTTTTCAGAAAGCTTTCTCATCATGCCTGTGTGGACAAGGGAACCTTCCAACCATGTAGAGCTTCCCCTGTGTTGTTTGCTGAAAGGATCATTCCTTTCCTGATCATCTGCAAAGGACACTGAAACCCACAATGAGAAGTCTCTTCAGGTGAGAAAAATAGTGTTAAACTCTCATATTCTTCTGTCTGAAGGTTTGTTTCCTGGTTAATTTTGAATTTTCATTGATCCATGGGATGGAAGGGCAACCTGGCATGATGAGGCAGGGGTTGCCTCTTGGAAGTGCAGGTGTGTTCTCCAGCATCTCAGTTCCTTGGGGGGCATTGAGGAACTGGTTTAGGATCTTGCTTTTCCTTAAGTTAGCGTGTCTTGACAATCATTGGAAGTAGAAGTTTAAGATCATGATGTAATAGGGGATGTAGTAGCAGTACATAGCACATGGATTAGGTAAAAATTGGGAAAAATAACAAAGTTCCTCAGAAAATCATAGCAAAGCAGATCTCCATGTTTGACCAGCTTCATCTGCACTGACTCTGGCTATAAGGAAATATCCACAGGGAAATGGGCTCTCTCGGGCAGAGCTGTCAAAGAGAGGTACCCAGTCAGAGTCACAGAGAACAGGACATCATATGCCATTGGGCTCCTCTGAAAATTGAAAGAATGAAGTGTTTATAGATCATTTCAGACAACAAAAGGTTGTCCTGGGGTTTTACTACAGCATGGCAGAAATGGATATATTTTAAACAGTCACATCTTCTATGTAAAATGCAAATAAATAACGCTTTCAAGTTAAAGTAGCAAAGAACGTCTTGAAGCTTATATCTGTGGAAATAAACCTTCCAAACTAATAGTAAATGACTATTTATAATTGCCTGTTGGGATGCCTGACATCAGATGGTTGTACCACTAACATGAGAATGGTATCTGACAGGTTGGGAAAAACACATGGCAGGAGATGGGAATATTGATTTGTAGGCAAAATTTGGAGGGAGGGGGAGGGAGACAACAGCCAAGAATGTGCTTTACTTTTTAAGAAAGTGACATTCTTACCACCAAAACAAAAACCTGAGAAAGAAAGCACATTCCAAAATGATATAATCACATTCCTTCTATACGGACAAACATGCAGAGCTGTAGCTGCTGTTTCCTGTGTTTGTGATTTCCCTCAGAGTGTTTCAGTGAGAGATGTTTTCAAATAGGAAAAGAAATTCAGTTTCAATGTCCTTAAGAGCCTCTTAGCAAAGTTAGACTGTCTCTCTGAGGCCAAGACTGGTTTAACCACGTCTGGGTTGGCAAATTCATCAACTTGTAAGTTTGTGATGGAGGTAGAAAGTAGGTTTTCCTGTCTTCAGTGACACTGTTTAGAGAATATCCACACATTCTGGTGGATGCTTTAGGCTGAACAACAGGCACAACATGAGATTATAATTTGTATTGTACTGAAACAGAATCTGCAAATTGTCTTGATTTCCAGGTTTGCAAATGGATAGGAGGCCTGTGAGGCTTGAAAGTATTTGTGTTAAATTGACTCACTGAGTGTAGCAAACCACAGCAATAGCTGACCAGGGATGTGGTGATTCTCCATCATCAGGAGACTGAAGCAAGCCATATTTCTTTAAACCACCAGCAACCACAAATTGAGACCACAGGGTTGAGCAGGAGCTTCTGCATGAATTTCTTCACCTTGGATTACTCCAAAGGTCAGACTGAATGATCATGAGATCAAGAGCTGTGAGTGCATGGGCCACCTCAGTCTGAGATCAGCATGGGGCTTTGCCTGTGCTGTCTTGTTCAAGGTGGGGAGAAAGGGACGAGGAGGTTCAGACTCCCATAGTTTACAGGCTGGAAAATGTCTTAGGGCAACAAGGCAGGCAGAGTCTCACTGCAACTGCGTGGCAGGGAACTTGCTGTTGGTCTGCTCTCTCCTGAGTTCCATTCTGGGATAACTCAGTGGCTTCCCACACAGTGAACCCAAGTTCAACTGAAGGGAGAATTAAAAAAATAAAAGTCTGAGATCCCTGTGCTTTTTGGAGAACAGAGTTCAAAACCATGGCTCCATGTATGTTATTATTTAGCATGTAATTCTGAATTCTGTTACTATGAATAACACAGTGTTATTCAGAAACCCTGAATTTTGTCATCAACTATGAACACCTGGGGGATTTTTGTAATCATTTCCCCATACTCCTGGCTTCTATCATTAGCATCCTAAAATCAGCATTCAGGCACAGACACTGTCCCCTTGTGTGATTTATGCTAACTTAATCCTTCCTTTTCCATTTCTGTTATCTTTGCCATACAACATCTCTCTCACTAATTTCAAATGCAAGTTTTGAGGGGCAAGGTCTGTCTGTGTAGGTATGAAGATGTTTTGTTTTCACTCAGGATTGCAGTACAAACCTGTAATATTATTATAAATATTATTATAAGAAATAAGATTTATTTTTGAAAGGACAAGCATTTACCCAATCCTTGACTCAGGTCAGTAGCTCAATCCTTATACCAAATAGATGCATTTTGCACAAGTGATGCCAAGTTACAGTGTCTTCACAAACACCAGGGTCATTGTAAAATCTCTCTTGGCTTCAAGATTACTTTTTGGGTGGTGAGCCACCTATCACAGCAGAAGCCTGATGGTCCTGCAAAGAGAATTGTCGTGACAAAATTGTGGCTCTCACAGCCTTTTCCAAACAATTCCCCTGCTGACTGCAGTTTCTCTCCAAATGCTATTCTGCTCTTATAGTGTGTGAACCTCCTCCATCCTGCTGCCCCCAGACTGGCAGCTGCTCCTTCTGTCCTTGAAGCACTGAGGGAAGCTGTGACTGGCATGAACCTCTTCCTCCCCTCCAAGAAAATGATGAGGTTATATGGCAGATCCATCTTTCCTTTGGTATCTTTTTATTTGAAGAAACAGGAGTTGAGCCAGATTAGGTCTGCAGAGGCATCCAATTAAACAAAGACATTTTATTTTAGCCTCTGTTTAATGAAGAGGAAACCAATAGACAACCTTCTCTTCCTCTGGGTGAGGAAGGCATTGACAAGTACTATATTTAGTTGTGAACTAATGCAACCTGCAAAAGGATTTTATCCAACTTACCAGGAAATGAATCCCCTTTCATTTCAAATGACTTGAACTTGAGGGAATGTGAGCAGCTCACACTACCCTGGAAACTCATGTTCCTAAAAGCATTTGAGTTTTAAAACAAAACAAAGAAAAATCCAAACCAAACGTAGGTGAAAAAAGCAGCATTTTTAGGCAAGCAATCCTTCTATCTTGGTCATAATTTGGGCTACACTTGCTGGCTCTGGAAGGGAAGGTAACGTTTGTTCTTGTTCCTCTCAGTGCTGATAGCCTAGGGGAAGGGATGGCTGAAGTGGACTGGATGAGGAACTGTGGGCATGGCATGGGCACTGGAGCTCCATCTCCAGGGATCAGCATTGGCCTCGGTTATGCCAAACAACAGTCCTGTGAAAGGCTACAGGACTTTGATGTATTTATTGCTGATGATGATGATTCATAAGACACTTGAGAAGACACCTAGTTCCTCATATCCCAAAACAAGTTTCCAATCTGGATAGTGTAGCTGTAAGCTGAGCTAATTAAAGATAATTTTTTGTATATGACAGGAAAATGCTGATAACATCAAACCCTAATGGAGGGAGATGGGAGAATTTCCCTGAGCTACGTGCTTTGCTGCTGAGAAACTAGAGGTTGGCAGATGGAGGAAGATGGAACTGATTTCCAATTTAGCCTTCTATTAATGTTTTATGAATTTAAATTTAGCATAGTAATTCACTCTTCTGTAATCTTTGCAGGACTCCTATTTCCTTTTTATGGACTGCTAAAATGAATTCTGTAAAAATATCTGTGTATACACATATCAGAAGTCTCTCCTGTCCAAAGGAGGAACAAGAGAGTCTTGGTACAAATTCCACAGCAGCTTCCTACCATATGAGGCTTAACATCCTCGTTCTGTCAAAACTTCCTCTGAACACTGTGGCTTAGATCCAGGTTTGTCTGGGTCCAGCTTCTCAGGTGTAGATGGGTAAGAGCAAGCAGAGGACACACATTGTTTGTATTCTCTTAATCTCTCAGAGCAATTAGGCTTTGGCAGAGAAAGGGTGAGAGATGCAGTGAGAGTCCTTTCCTCCCCACTCTGCGTGGGCTTGAGCTACAGGCTGTGTGATTTTATCCAGTGCATTCTTATGGCACTTGGGGAGTGCTCTGGCAGCAGGCCATCAGGACATACTGATGGCATCCCAGGAAATCTCTTTAGAGAAATGCAGGAAAGTAAAATACATATCCACCCACCCTGGGCACTAGGCACAATCTGAGAGATGGATGCTGATTCATTCTGCCAAAAAAAAAAAAAGGTAGATGGAATGCCCAGCATGAATTACCTCCTGCCTCTCTTTTCATTGATTATATTTTAATCATGTAGTGAGCTGGCTTGGACTCAGCAACCTGAGATTTAAGCAGATGAACTTGGGCATGTTTCATCCCATTACTGATAATTGTGTCAGTGTCTCAGGCTTAATCCCTGGGAGCATCCCCAGGGTTTTCATACAGCCAGGCCCTATACAGGCTGAGGGGCCAGTGGGTGAAGGATCAGCACATGTTGGCAAGTTAATTGGGGTTTTGGTTATACTGGCATGAATCTAGAGCATCTCTCCCAAAGCCAACAGCAGCTGCTCTCTGTCTGTGCCACTGACACTCAGAAGCCAGAGAGCAAAACGCTGTGAATAAGGGAGCTTCAATTAGCAGTTCCATAAATGATGGAATCCTGTCGGTTGTGCATCAGCTGAAAGCAAGCAGAAGGATTCCCAAAATATAAGCATGATTCTGTAGAAAATCAGTAAGAAAAGCAGACTGGGGAGGGAATTTTGCCCAGCAGGGTCTCCCCGGCAGGAAGGGAATCTTTATTTGGAGAGACATGACTTTATTATGTCAATTGTAGCACTTTTTCTTATCATGTGCTGTTGCACAGAGAGAAAAGCGCCTCTGCAATAAGGCCTAATGTGCTGATGCTGATTTAGGTGTGACTGGGTGTAAAAACAGAGTCCTTTCAGAGCTGGAGTAGCTACTGCTGGCGATTTAGCACTGCATATCTCAGGGTCTGTCTGCTCTGACCGGCTTCCTGCTGCTATCCACCATTATGTATCAGCAGGAAATTACACTTTTATGAGTGATTTACCTTTAAACAAACACTACTACACAAACAATATGGTATTGAATTTGGTGGTTTGCCTTTTAAGTATTACAGTGAAAGACTGTAACAGCTGTCTAAGCTGATAACTACTACCTAGGGTAAGAATAATGTTGACTGAGTTATTAGTCAATTGTTTAACTAAATCTAGCTGCATCTCTCTCTTTTAACTGTGTGGCATTTACAGTTTCTTTAAACAATGTAGTCCCTTGAAACATGTAACTGGTTCCTTGGGTGGGAACTTTATGGATAAAGAATTGTTTTGGAAGTCAGATCACATTTTTAATTTAAATTTTTGGATTTCTGTGTTTATTCCTTTATTTTTTATAACCAATGCCTGGAGGGAATAGTCGTCTCCAAGAAGTGAATTTCCATGTGGCTTGCTAAATTTAGCAGATGAGTTGCAACCACAACTTGTGGCTAAAGGTGACTAGACTGTACAGCTGGATGAATTTTGGCAGAGACGGATTGAGACCATGAAATGAAACCACTGCATATCTGCTGCAGTGGCTTTTGTGAGAAGGTTTATCCTAAGATGGGGGATCATTTTGTAAGGTGCTGAATGCCTGCAGCCATCATCTCAAGCCATTGCAAAATAGGACACAGCATGTGTGGAGGAGGTTGACCTAGCAGAATTCTTATTCCCTTTTTGAACAATCAGGGTTAACTTCAAGCCCACTTGAGGCTTCCAGACTTTGAGGCTCCACAGTTTGGACCAGATCCAAGGTCCAGTTAAGTCACCTGGAGATTTTCCACTGACTTCAGTATGCTTTGGACTAGGCACTTTGAAAGGCTATTCCCATGAATTCAAATGCCTAAAGTCAAACATGGCTTTACACAATTGAAAATCACCTGCTTTGTATGTTTTCAAAGGCAGCTCCACCACTCAGCAGTAACAATATAGAATTGGGTTGAAAGGGTGAAAATAGAGGTGGATGTGAAGTGACTCTTCAAAAAGTCCATGGCAATGGTCCAGCTCTGCCACACTGAAAATGAGAAGTTTAATGCAGACTTTTTATGGTCACTCCTGAACCAGATTTAAAGGGAAAAAATCTTGTTGCTATTGCAGAACAAGCACTCTCGTGTTTTATGGATTGAACAATCCTCGCTGCATTCTTTGAAAAGAGAAATGCTTTAATGCTTCAAGGCATTCCTTTTGTTGTATCACTTCTGCTACCATTTTGAAGCAAAATTTTTGATATGAGCTCTGGTGATACTCTGGAGTTGGTCTCTACCAACAGCCCATTTTCATCAGGTCACACCTGGAGTCGTTTGCCCATTGCAGGAAGGATCAGTGCTGTGCCTCAGAGACAAACTGTTCTCTGCAGCTTTGCACCTGGCAACAGCCTAGTTCCAAAGAGCAGACTCACCCCTGAATTCATGTACAATCTACAGATAAAGGCAACTTGGTGTCTTTTGTCCCACCATTAATTTTTTGAAAGTACAGTTCCCCTTTGCCTCTAAGTGCTTTTTGTAACAAAAATACTGACTTTTTAAGTCAAGCTTATATCACTGTCTTTACGGTTTTCTTCTTTCAAACAAGGTCAGTTTTGAAAATTCTTGTACACATGTGCATCAATTATGTGGGTTTTGATGCAAGTGCTCCAAAGAGGACTAGGCCCTTCTTTGTCTTATTATATGGGTGAAAAGGAAGAAAAGAAATGTGACAGAGGATTTATAAAGCCTCATGATCTACTTCTATTGCTTATTTTCTGCCTATATCTAAGTTTTTAAAGGGTCTTTTCTTCATTAGAGGGCTAATTATTTTGTCTAGTGAGCCAAAGCATAGATGAATATTGGATTAACAATGCCCACTAAATCTTCCTCAGCAGGTGGAAGTTTTGATTCTGATCTGCTTGGTGGTGGTGTAAAGGAGGAGTCATGACCTGGAACCAAATGGATATGGAAGGGTACAAAGGAGGATGAGATCAGAAGGAGTTTCGATTACTCCTGAGCAGCTCCCTGCTGATGTAGCCATCCTTGAAAGAACAATAAACGCTTACAGTTGACATTTCAGGTCCTCATGTATTTTGGGGCACAAGAGCTATTGGTCACTGAGAAAATAAATTATCTATTTCCAATCTATTTTCCTTTTTTGTTGTTGCTTTGTTTTTTTGTTGCTTTGTTTTGTTTTGTTTTGTTTTGTTTTGTTTTGTGTCCATACCAAACTGGGAAGAACTGCAGGTAAGTATGAGCTTCTTAAATGCACAAAAACGGCAGAACAGCCTTGAACACAAATAAAAAGGGGCACTTCTCTGTAAAACAAGCTGTCAAAAGCACTGCCTCTTAATACAGAACAATAAAATAATCTTTTCAAACAGTTTAATGGCCAGGATGAATGAAAGAATCTGTGTATGCTTTACAAATGACCTGATTACTGCCAGCTCACATGCTTGCTCTGCAGTTGTAGTACATTAGAATTTGAAGTAGGATGTTGTTAGCAACTCTTTGCGTGGGGTGGAATTTGAATCAAAAGCTATAAATGACCTGTGACAGCAAAAATGAAAGTGCAATTGCTTTCTCACATGACCTGTTTCTTTTAGTGTCATTAAACTCAATCAATGATTAACCTTTGGTTTAACAGTGCTTGTCATTTCATAGCAAATCAAGTAGAAAAAATGTTGTCTACCTGAATAATTCCCTAGGAAATGTCTCTGAGGTACATTAATAGTTTGAGAGGTGAGAGGCTGGCCTAAATTTGAAGTGCAAAATCACTGAGTGCAATTGAGGGAATGAGAAACATCTGACTATCAATTTGGCTTGCAGAAATCCTGCATGAAAACCCAGACCTGGTGTCTTCTTGCACGAACAGGACAATGTTTGACTCACAAATAACACATAAGAAATAGCATTGAATTATTTCACAGAGCCTTCATCTCACTAGGATTGTTTTTTGCATAATAACTTTATGTAGTAAATATATACAAACAATGTGTTGTAATCCAAGATTGTCTGGGTATGGTTGTGTTTTTTTGAACTTCATTGAGATCAAATGAGTTACGTTACTTTACACTGAATTAAGTTCTAGTTGGAATGAATTTCCTTTTGGCAACCAATTAGGATGTTTAAAGAATTTACTTTCTTTCTTGATCTCAAAGTATTTGTGGACAGTTCACATGGATGATGTATTACTGTGCCTAACTGCTATCAGCCTGTATAATTATGTCATTTGCATATGCTAACAAGGTACATTATAGGTATGGTGTTTTCACATGCCTTTTATCCAGTTAGCTCATTGTACCCAGCAGTCTTGTGTCCTGCCCCTCTGTCACCAAATTATTAAGAGTTGTGAATTGAAAATGGTTCCATTCATATGGTGTGTCTGTGCAGACAGACCTGACTCAGAAGAAACTCAGCTTCTGCTGTTCACAATCCTGATTTATTCATTACATGTGAGGGGAGGGTCTGCAGGGCCCCCAGATAAGCTTTGGGGAGCTTGATGTGGGATATGAGAATTGATTGAGAATTTCACTAAAAGTTGTGCTCTAAGAAATACAGAATTCCCAGGATGACTTCTTGAGCTCATCAAGCACCTTTCATCTGAAGGCATATGGAAGAATTAACCTTTGCTTGCTTTTGTTCATTTTGTTCTCAAAAGGAAAAGTTGCACAGAGGGAGATCTCTTTCCTCTTTTTTCCTATATCCAAGTGTTCCAATGCACTTCATGTAGCATTTTAGTTCAATCCCATTGAAGTGGGATTCATTCAGGTGATTCAGCCATGCTCATGTGCCTTCATGGGCAGAATCATACCCAGCTATGTTTCTTTTAAAAGAGGATTCACATGTAGATTTGCACCAGGGAGATAATTTTTCAGTATATTTCCTTCCTAAAATTTTGGCACAGAATATGTATGATCCTACACAAGGATCCTGGTGAAATCATCACCCTGTTAATAGTGTTGCAACATGATAATACTGTCGTCATGGTCAGTGAAGTCAGAGCAGTGTTGGGAAAGAAAAAGGGACAAGAAGGTAAAGTTTATTATCCCCAGTGCTCTTAGCTATCTTATCCTTTTTTAAAATTGGGAATATTCCGAAAGAAAACTGGAGTGTCAGTTTAGGAACTTCTCCTATTTCATTGCCATATGATTAAAACCTCATTGACTCAATGACAGCCTAATTAATCAATGGAAAAATGAAAAGGAGAGAAAAATTTGCAGGCAGGATGCAGGCAAGAAGGAAATGGGTTAAAAGAAGTGTGGAGAACGTGGTTTTCAGTTACTCTGTTTTCTCCTTTTCTCTTCTTTCTCTCCCATCCATGCCACTCCAAGAAAAGCAGCTGGCATCTGTAGCCTGTTGTGCAGATGGGTTGAGAGGAGCACATATTCCACGATGTGTCTGGCACACTTCAAAAGTGGCTGGTGACTGATTGTGTGTTTGCCAGCAGCCAGTGATTAGGGGGACTTGCTGTAGCCATGGATGTCTGGCAGCACGCAGAGTCCAAGAGACTGAGGGCATAAGGAAACATCACATTAATGTCTCTCAAAGCACTGGCCACATATGCAGCCACTTGGGAGACACAGCCTGCAGGGTGAGCATGTCCCTTATCCAGACTTGTCAGTTTCCCAGGAGTCCAAAGTTTTTGTGTTTATTCCTAGATGTATGGAATATGCACTGGAATATGTGGTTGTGTGCACACCTTGTGAGAAATGATGCTTGGCCTGAACAACTTGCAGTTAAAATAGGCAGGAGCAGCAAAGGGCTGGAGATGGAAGATTTCCCCATTCCATGGAGAATGAAACTGAACTGAACTGAAACACAGCGAAATAACATTGTTGGCTGACACGTGGGAGTTGTGACAGTGGTGAGAGCTGAATCCCATTATTACAAGCCTTTGCTGAGGATTTTAGCTTCAAAATGATTTTTTGCCTGTATGTACAAGGCACACCTTTGACTTGAAGCCACTTGACTCTTTCCTCCAGCAAGGCAGGGCTCTGCTAACCTTGAGCACAGGTCAGATGTCAACCTTACCAGTGTCCTGTGCCTCTCCTCAATTTCCACTGTGGCCTCCCTGTCATCACCACTCTGCAGCACATCTGGGACAGTTCTTTTTGGAGGAGGCACAGCAGCCACTAATCCCTTGCACTGTCTGCTCCCTGCCCACCCAGCCTGGTGTAGGACCAGGAGAGAAAACAAGGCACAGGCAGGCAGATGGCAAATGACTCTGAAAGGATGCTGACATTGCTGGAGCAACATTCCTGCAAAGAGCCAGCCACTGGCAGACAGCTTTGCCACGGACTTTGCCATGAAGGCAGGACATGGCATTGCTCAGGAACTCTCTGGAGCCTCTCACTCATGTTTTTGGAATGGTACCAGCACAAAGCTGCAGCAACACACTGGTGATTCAGGCCCAGCATGAATGGCCTGGTAACTTTGCTGCATGCCAAGAGGGGCTGTGCCAGAAAATTCACCGCCAGCAGCATACTTGCACCACATTCAGCTTTACAGACACCTTTCCAAAACAAATATATCTGCTTAGAATGAAATTCAGTTCTTTGTGAAGTGGCGTCAGGCTCGGCTGGTTGGGGTTGTTTATGGAAAGTCACCAGCTCTCCAGTGGTGAGCTCTCCAGCATCAAATCCAACCTCTGCATTCCTCAATGCAAAATTAAGAGCCTTCTTCCAGCCTACACGCAGGACTCCAACTTGTGGTGATCTTCAGGAGAGGCTAAGGCAGAATATTTTCTGGGTGATTTTTCTTATTATAAGACTTAAGCACTTCCAGTGCTGTGCCCCTGGTGAACTGGTCTGTTCATTGGTCTCTAAACCCACCTCTGGCCTCAGCTTCCCATCAGATAATCCCAGTGGCACCTCCTGCCCAACCATTTGGCTGCCATAGAAGACCCATGGGCTCTGGCAGGACCTCATCCAGCATCCAAAAAAATCAACCCCCCCCCTATATTCTGACCCACTCTCACAACTCTTCTGCATTGATGCTTTTCTAGATGATCCAGAAACTGAAGGAGGATTGGGACACCACTGACAAATGTGGTGGCTCCTCCTCCAAAACTGTCCAGATGGCAAGGAATGGCTCTCTGCCTCTGCTCTGGGGACAGACAAGGACACTGCTGTGGCTGCACCTGAGCAAGACCCAGGACCAACCCCTTTTGCCAGAGGCTGCATGAACAAAATACTTGTATGAATAGAAGTAAAACAGGTGACAGAGAATCGGGAGGATCAGGATTGCAGATCCATGTACACCACTTTTCTCTGCAGTGGGAACACCTCTGCACCAGGCATGGAATCTCAAACTTCCCTCAGCCTCTATACATTATTCATTGCTATAAATTCCTATTGTATGCCCTGATATTGCAACCTGTTGGCTGACACTGGCATGCCCACTGATTTCATCAGGTGTAATGGCTACCACCAGCCTGAGCCCTGGCCCAGAAGCCTAGGAAAACTGGGATATTCACCTGGTGCTTTTAGGAGAGAAAGCTTCCCACAGACAACACTTGAGTTAGTGTATGAGGAAAGAAGAGGAAATGCAAAGCTGGCATAGCCTCAGCTTGGAAAAACTGACAGTCAGACAGCAGTCCCCAGGGAAAATATCCTAATTTGGGAGAGCAGGAGGAATAGCTGTGGATTGTTTGGTGAGGGGTTGGGAGTGTAGCCAGGCCAATTCCAGGGCCATGGTGGGAGCAGCTGGGCACGTCCCTGGCTGGGGAAGGACAGGCAGTGCAGGGCCAGGGGCTCCACGGGGACATCAGATGTGGCCTGTGGGGCTTGGCATCCTGGAAGGGCCACTCTGGCTGATCCAAGCAGTAACACAGAGGGAAGCAGTGCGGGGGATTTGCCTCAGACTTGCTTTCTCCCTCACAGAGGTAAACTATTCAACCCTCTGCACTCCAGCCCCGCGGGGGACTTGCCACCCAGTTCGAGAGCAGGCGTATTAATAAACCAACAATATCTGCGTCTGCATCTAGATCTAATCTGTGGCTGCTAAGTGAGATTTGCTGCTTCCCACCCCCAGAAGCATCTTGTCAGTAGTTCTGGAGCTCAGTTCTCCAACTGCAGTTTGAACATCCCATACCGGGATGCTAATTTGGAGCCCATTTCCTCACTGTTCTGTTGGCCAGTGTTAGGGAAGTCCAGGTGATATCCATCCCTCAGGAAAGTGATGCCTTTCCTGCTTTCAGTGGTTGGTTCAGCAGGTGGTTCTGGCTTGCTGGATAGAAAAGCCCTTGCTAGACTTCATCAGCTAAGCTACAGCCTTTACCTGCTTCACTAGAAGTTCTCCCTGGCTATCAATTTGGCATCAGAGTTTCCACCTGAGGTTGCTGTCAGGTTTGTCATGCTCTCACAGTCTGATCTCTGTGGAATCGTCCAGAAAGATCTTGATGGCACACAGGGCCAAGAAAAGCCTCTGCTTCCCCAAGTTGCCTTCCTGACACCTCTCTTCCTCTGTTTTGCCTGAGCTCCAGCTTCACACAACAGTGTTTAGTACCTTCAAATTCATTATTTAGCTACATTTTGGGCAAAACATTCTAAATATTAATGCAAACAAGGCCTGTTTCTTTTAACTGTTTCCCTCTGCTTGCTGATAGAAACAAGAGGAGAGCTATTCCCTGGGGACAGCCTGCCCATCTGGAGTATTCAGGCTTTTAAGGGTCTGTTTTTCATCCTCTTCCCTGGCACTTGCTTCTTGCAGGGCTGGGCTGCACATTCACAGGTATATGACATTACTGCTAATACTGCAACAAGCTGGCATTCATCAAGCATCTGGGATGAAAGCTGTCTTTAAAAAGGCAGGTAGGGGCCTGTGCCATGGGAAAAATGACCAGGTTTTCTAATCATTCATATGGAGTTATCTGGACACATGGCTACCTTTCATCACTTATGCTGACGCCAAAAAAAAGAGGATTATAAAGCCAACATGCCTGTTGAAATGTCTGTGTGTACTAAGCTGTCATGGACTTGTTTTGGGTCAAAATAACACGTGTACTTGATTTCTTTGTTTTTAATTTTTTTTTTTTACTGTGTTGATTTTCTTGTAAGAATGTGAATAAAGAAGACAAAACTTATCCACAGAAAATATAAATAATTGTGCCATTAACCAACATTACTTCTTGAAAGCCATGCATAACCCAAAGCATACTCTAATGGTAGAAGAAAATACAAATATCCAAGTAATTTTTCTCTTAAAAACTAAACACTTCAGTAAATGGGTTTGAGTGACCTGGTCTAGTGGGAGATGTCCCTGCCCAGGGAGGGTGGTTGGAACGAGATGATGCTTAAGGTCCTTAATGTCCAGATGTCTTGGGAAGAGGAAGGAAGAGGAAAACCTGTAATATACATTCCCCTTCCAGTATCAGCTGTTCTCAGGTCAGGGACTCCCTGAGCAAAGTGTGGTCTGTCTGTTTAGTAACCTCAGTGCATTTCTCTACTGTGAACTTGTCCAGTCACTGGTTGAACCCTTATAAATTTTATCATCCACAACATCCTTTGGCAAGCAATTCCGTAGATCTATATCTGTTGCATGCAAAACTATCACTTCTTGTTTGGAATCCAGTTCATGCACAGCAAAAACAACTGACAGTCCATCCTACCCAACTTTTCTGTGATGATGTTAAGCAACCATGCAAATTAACACCAATGGCACCATTTGGCTTTACATCATCCATGGAGCTATGCTGACATATTGCAGACTAGCAAATGGTCATCTTCTGCAGAACTTGCATGGAAAAGGCACAACCCCCCAAATAGCTAATAAAATAATGCATTCAAAAGATTTTCCTGGCCTATACAAATAACTGAAGAATTTGTACAGTCGGTAGGGCTTGGTTTTCCATTGCATGGCAGTAATAGTGTAATACTTGGAGAAACTGTGTATAAAGCTCTATGTGCTGGAAATGAAGTAATTTCTATTAAAATCCCATGAAGAAAAAAAGGATTGTGGTGCAGCACTGGACAATGTAGTTCTCAAAAATATGCTGCAAGAGACAGAAAAAAAGAATATATTCATTTTAAAAATGTCATTGTTCAAAGGTATAACATTAGTCCTTCCAGGTTTTCCTGATGGCAGTGAGTGATAGGGCTCTGCTTTGCTCCCCAGTGAGTCAGTGGTGTGCACCCACCCACAACAGTTATAGCTTTTCATTTATCATGGTGCAACATTTTGTCCCCATTCTTGTGTGTTTTCCTCTGCTACTGCCATTTGTGTCATTCCAATGGAGGCAGTTTTAACTGGGATGTCAATAAGCAGCAGCAAAGCAGTGAGGGCCTCTGAGGAGGGAGCCAACATCCCCGGTGTCTCCAAGGAGAGATCTGCAAAGAATGGCAAGGAGGATGCCAAGCAAGAGAGTCACTCCAAGCCACAGCTGGGAGAGTCACTGTGGCAAGGGAGGAACAAGAAAGGGGAGAGAAGAGAAGGGAGCTTGCCACCTTTCCCTGCAGGACTCATGCAAAATACTGATAATGTGTGTTTTATTCATTCCTTGCCTTTGTTCTCTAACCATCTCTTGAGAGACATTTCAAAGAAAGGGAGGTGAGGAATAGACTAAAAGTCTCCTTTCAGATTGAGGAATGCAGGCTCCACCCTTGCTCCCAGCTCCATCCTTTTTGTGCTGCTGCAGCTGGGGAGTCTCCCTGGAGGCTCTAACATAAACCTGGGGTTGGTCCTGAGCCAAATGGTCCAAGGATCAGGGGAGCCATTTTCTTCCCCGAGCTCAGGGCTGGCCTTTCATTACAGTGCTAGGAGAGCAAAGATCCCTTGGGAAAAGACTCCATCCCTTGCACCACAGGGGAGCTGGAACAATGTAGGGGTGACAGTGAGCAACCAGGTGAATGTCATCTCTTCGTGTGATGCTGCTGTGCAGAATGTCCTGAACATGCACAGGAGGAGCCACGAACCTGGATTTATTTCTGTGCACAACAGCAACCATGGGAACATTCTGTCCCATTTTCAAGTCCACACTTCAAAAGAGACGTTGACAGGTTGGAAAGGCATCAGGGAAAGGTACATGAGCAGCCTGAGATCCAGAAAACTTTATGGTAGGAGACTGAGAACTCAGTGGAATTCTTCTGTTTGAAGGAAGGCTGAGGGGTGACTTGCTTATGGTCTACAAGTATGAGCATGGGGAAAATACAACAGATGTTCCAAGCAGAAAATAAACCCATAATAAAATCTAGTGGTTGGTTGTTGATGCTAGATACCGCCAGAACAGAAGGCAAGTAAAAAAATTGAAGGTAATTAGACACTACTTACTAGAGTAAAGTTGGATTCTCAGTTTCTCTTTTAAATCTAGAGTGGATGACTTCCTGAAATCTCTTCTGCTCTATCTGAAGATGGGGAAAAGCTCATGGAACATGATTTTGTATCAGGGTTATACAGCAGTTCAGATGACCATCATGAAAGCTCCCATGGCAAAACTGAATGTACAGCAGAGTTGACCTTCCATGCCAAGTGCTTTTAGTCCTTACTCTGACAACCCTTGTGTGACCCTGGGTGCACTGGGAAATCCATATGGTCCATAGTCACAGTATGTTTATATACCCTAGAGAGATGAATGGGAGAAATGTTTCCATACTGGGTAATCAGGATTAAATCTCACTGAGATTACAACATTCAACGTCAACACCTCCAAAACTGAGATAAAGAACAAGAATAAGTTAAAAAAAAAAAAAAGCCCCTTTTTCTTTCACACAATACATCCGCTATCAACAGTAGCCAATCTGCTAGCAATGATATTAAAATGTATTGCTGTGTTCAGAAAATGTACCATTTTTGGCTGTAGTGGTTGCCCTCACCTAAAACCAGTGTGATCTGGCCATTTGGGAGAAGTGAGTGTTGGAAAAACGTTTTGTCTGGTCACTTGAGCTCAGGGAGATCCACTGGACTACCTGGAGGCTTTGGTGCTGTTTGCATTTGGACCCCCACGAGACCAAATTTTATTTTTTAAAAAATACCTAATATGTGTGGGTTATCATGTGCATGCCTGGGAATAGAGAAGCTCATTTTTGGGTGTTTGGCTTGAAATGGGTCCGGGGTGAGCGTTCACGCTCCCGTTCTGCAGTGACCTCTGCTGGCAAGGGCAGGACCCGGGATCTCCCTCCCTCGCTTCCACTCCGCCTCTGCAAACGGGATTTTTTTATTAGCACCTTCATCTGGAGGTGTTCAATTACCCTCCGTGTCAGTGCGGGGCAACGCGGCTGAGGTAATAGAGCTGTCACACAAAGGCAAAAGAATGCCATGGGGCATATGAAGGTGGTAGTTAAACAGAGATAGTCAAATCTGATTAACAGCAATGATAGAGGAGTGTCAAGATATGCCAGTCTCGATGATTAAAAGAGAAAGTAGCTGGAAATTAGCAATTGTTACAGGTAGCTTAAGGATATTGTTATTTTTTTCACCTTTTGAAACTTCCCTTTGGGCATGTGTCTGCCAGTGAAATCATTGAGATATTTTTCCAGTGCGTAAGGAGTTGCTGTCATGCAGCGACCCATCAAAGATTCCCCTTGCTCTTCTGGAGGGATGTGTGCTTTTAGTGGCAGAGTCCCTGTTGCTGTAAATCACATTAGTGCAATTTATTTCATTGCTCTCTTACCCTGGCAGAGAATCTGGCTCCAAATCTTTACATTACAGTTGTCCAGGAGCACCTACGAACACTGGGTTAGTTCTTGGCCCTCGGACAAGACCCAGTGTTCACTGTTGCAACTTGCCTTCTTATAGCTGACTCTTTTTTTTTTTTTTTACATGTAACTTGTTTTTCTTTCTGCTATTGCCATTTGTTTGCCACTTCAGGCACGCTGTGTTTTCACCCCTGTGACCAATAAACGCATATTTCCATGCAGAATGCAGAGAGGAGCAGTGTTCCTAGGTAATATTGTCAACTCAGCGCAGGTGGAAATGTTCAAGTCCCGGCTGCCTGCCTGTCCTCAGCTCTGCCCTCCTCACCGTCACTGTCTAAATATGCACGGCTAGTTCTGACTGTGAGCAGCAGCTCGGAGCCAGGGCACGAGCAGAGCCAACAGAGCAAAATTAGCTTACAAATTAACATGCAATGTGTAACCTGAGTTTTGGCTGTGTGTTGGTGCTCTCGGACAGCAGCCAGGGGCTGGTGTCTGAGGAAGAGGAGAACAGCCGGGCAGCGCAGGGCAGATAGTCCCCAGCCTGCTCTGCCAGCCACCAGTGACTAATCTGACTCAGGTGCTGCAACTGGTAATGGACAAGGTGTTGATGAAAAATTACCCATTTCCCATCACTTGTCTCTATAATGCAAGTAGCTCCAGCTCTTGGAAACACCCTGATCTAGAAGTAGGAGGCTACAAGAGTTCATCTTCAGAGAGCTTCCCCTCCCTAGGCCAGTTTGTCCCCATCTCCTTGGGGTTGCTGTGGCAAATGGAGGTGGGATGTATTCCCTTCCCTGCAGAGGAAGAGGCTCATGAATAATTGTGTTCCCTGAGGAAACTGCACACATCCAAGTGCTAGAAGGCAAAGTAAAAGGAGAGGGAAGCTTTATGACTCCAGAATGGCCAGAATGGTTGGAAGCGCCAGCAGACAACTAAGTTCATGTCTGCTGAAATTCTCCTCATGGTGAAGCCTTTCAGGAAAACTCAGTTTTACCCCTCTATGCATGGCAGAACAACCTGCCACCTCCAATCTGCTACATGAGGGCTGCCAGGAAGAAGTGGCACATCAAAGTCTGAGCACCATGATTTCTTCATGTGCCCCCTGTTAGACAATTCCCTGGACATAGTGGTCAGGGCCAAACCCTGACCTATACAGGGAACAGACCACCAGCCCAGCAGCATTGCTGCCTTCTACCCCTCCTAGCTGACTCCCAGTATTTTATCTGAATCACTGACAGTCCTGGTTAGTTAACGTGGCTCTCCAGGAGCTTGCAGAAGACTCACAGGTCTCTTCCTGTGAACTCCTGGGATTTGATGAACTTTGTTGCAGCCAAGGTGCAGGAATCTCATAAATCTCCTGCCCTATTGTATGTTGTTTAGTGCATCTTATCATGTTCGACATCTCTAGTTATAGTAATCACTTTTAAAAATGTTCTTCTGCAATGTCAGTAATTAATCAAATGCCTTTGTTTCATTAGCCATAATATTACCTTTGGTTTCATGTTCTTAGGTGTTCCTCTTTATGAACCCCTCCTGATGAGTCTCTCCTCCTTAGCACCCCGTCACTCCAGATGCTTTAACATTGCTGATAAGGTGTTTAATGGAAAGACTATGAAAATTTCTTTTCTCGTATCAGACTGGGATCTAAAAGGGTTGGGATCAGCATCAGGTCTGCTTTTCAGCTGCAGATACTGGCTCTGCTCTTTGATCCCTGTAGCTTCTGACTGACACCATCGAGCTTCCCCTGCAGCTCCCAACCCAGCCCCTGGCCCTGGCCCATCCCTCCTGCAAGGTCTCGTGTTGGTTTGAAAAGAATAGGATCAGTCCCTACCGGCAAGGTAAACTCCTGACAGTCTGTAGAGGAAAAGGCTGTGAGTGAACAGACAGTGTGGATTTTGGTAGAAGTGGAAGAAAATGAAAAGGATGTCCAAACCCAGCACTGTACCTGTACTGATCAGACAGTGACAAAGGTGAAGTCATTGCATATGTTCCCCACTGAGAGCTGGTCTGGGGACCTCACCTGTCACAGCAATGTGCACTGAAGCAGGGCACACCAAACTGACTGGAGAAGCCTGGTTATTCAGTACCTCTAACTTCAAAATTTGTGCCACTGCTGTACACTTCAGAGTCGTGCAGTACAACAAGGACTTTCTTCTCTTCTCGTTTGCTTTTTTCCTCTGGGATCATTCCTCCTTTTTTTTTCTTTTACTTTTTAAATCAAGGAAAAAAATAATTCTGGCATAGTTCTGGGAGTAAAATAATTGTATAAAGTCACTGGCAAACAATCTTTGCCTAAACACGCATGCAGAAAGCGAGTTCTCACAATTATGGTTAATGCAAAATGAAGTTAGATTATAGAGGCCTCCAGTATGATTCCTAGCCTGATAATGATGAGAAGATTAGGCTTATCACAGACAAAGCTTGTGTGCTGAGATTTTTAGTAATGCAAAAACAGCTACCCTGCTACAATGCCCTTAAACTACTTATCTGCAGCACGGTGTTCACAAACGCTGTAGCTTTGCAAGGTGAGGCAACAGAGGGGTTTTCTGCACTGTTTTACACCCCAATACTCCAAAAATGCTGCACTTCATGCAGGCATCACCTCCATCTCCAGCACGTGGAGCAGCTCTGTGGGCTCAGCTGGGAAGTGCCATGTGCCTTGAGGTGCACAGGTGCTGCTCATTACCTGGGTGCTCAAGTGGTTTGGGTTTTTGGTCGGTTTTTGTGGTTTGGTTTTTTGGCTTTTTTTTT
>VYXD01002847.1:529035-561707 GCA_013397195.1 Hylia prasina
TTTGGAGTGAGGCCTTATCTGAACCTCCTGCAGCTCTGTGCATCTGCCATGGGAAGGCTGGGAAGTCTCAGAGAGCCTGGTGTGAGCCTGGAGCAACACTCCCCCCTTCTTTTGTTTAGTGAGGAACTCCAGCGCAAAACCCAGAGCTGTTACACCCTGGTAGAACACAAAGTCGGCAGAAACTGTGTAAGTGCTGGGCATGGCATGGATCCAAAATTCCTTACATGTCCATATTCCCACTCCATATGGCACTGGTTTGTGATGGGGACTGTCTCAGAAGAAATGAGTGTGAGTGTGGTTTCCTACGCCCCGATGAGTCCTGCCAGAGTACTGGTCAGGTCATAGCAGGCTTCTTTTAGATCCTTGTCATTGCTTTTCTTTTGCAGCTCCATCAGGACCCTTGACCTCATAGTACCAAGTTTCTCAGCTCTAATCATTGTGTCTGAAAACTTGTGTCCCTTTGCCTTGGTCTCCTTGAGCGTCTGTCTCGGCTGTCAGAGAAAATCCTGTGTTCTGGACAACGTGAATTACACGAGAGAGCAGGACATGAAGAAATACAGCCCCTGAGCAGCCATCCTGTGAATTAGCCCAGCTGGAAAGGAGCCAGGCTGAAGGAAGGGCAGTGCTGAGTCAGGCTGAGGGGTCACCTCCACTGCATCCTGTCTCTGACCAGCCTGTAGCAAAGGTTCAGCGAAAGAACACAGGAGCAGGACAAGTACAGAGCGTTTCCTCTACTTCATCCTTCCAGCTTCTGGCAGTCTGGAGTCTAGGGACTTCCTGATCCAGAGCTGTATCTTCATCTCTGCAGTCTAAGGGCCTTTGATGGACTTTTCTTTCAAGAATTTTCCAGTTGTATTTGGAACCCATTTGTACCTTTGGCCTCCACGACATCCTGTGGCAATGGGTGTCACAAAGTGCTCATGCATTGGTTGTGTTTGTTTAAACCTGGCACTTAATCATGTGAAGTCTCCCCACTCCTCACAATATGGGAGACACATTTTTATCACGTTCTCCAGGCCATTCCTGATGTCACACACCTCTCTCATCTGCTGTCCCAGTGGTCTCTTCTCCAGCTGAGCAGTCCCAGCCCTTATGATGCTTCTTTATTTTGAGGACTTTCCATAGCTTTGATCATCCCTGTTGATCTCCTGTGAACATTTCTGGCCCTGCTCTGTTTTTCCTGGGCACAGAGAGCAGCCCTGCCTGCAGGGGTACACACCATCAATGTACACAGCAACACAGGGATGAGAGCAGGCGTCTTTTTTTTTCTCTGTTTCTTTCCTAATAGTTTCTGATGCTCAGTTTTGCTTTCTGAGTGCTATTGGACCCTGAATTATATATTTACAAGCACTATCCACACTGACTGCAGTGTCTTTCCTGAGAGGAAGTAACTAATGTAATGTCCATTAATGTATAGACATTATTAGGGAGTGGTTTTTGTCCTGGAGAGTCAGTTTGCATTTGTTATTATGAAAACTTTTATTTGCCATTTCATCTTTTGCTAATGTCAGATAGCAGTCACTGGTAGAGCAGGATTTTCTGACTCTTCACAACCAGCATCAGCTGTTTGACTGTTCAAAGTCAGCCTTTACTTTTTAGCAACTGGGCAAGATTAATACAGGGATGATACTTGGGGTCTGATCCTTAAGGGAAGTACTGGATAAAAAACACCAAGCTTTGGGATTTGGGTCTATAGGATGCTCTTCACAGGATCAAAGGTGTGTTGGACACCTCAGAAGTAGAGATGACACCAACACTTCATTTCTTGAATTACAGACACCAATTCTTGCCTCATCCTGCTCTGGGGAGACAGAGTTGAAATGCCTGATTAGTGAGCTGGGTGTAATGCAGATGCTTTGGGGCTATTCCAGGCACTGGAGTCAATCCAGGCTGTGGGGTACAGTGATGGGCCTGGAGCTATGCAGGCTGCAGGTTGGATTCCACTTTGAAATTAAATTATTGATTGTCTTTATGAAGCTTTAAATATCCCAGGACTCTTATGTTTCGAAGGAATGACTCTTCTGAATCTGGTCTATGACTGTGGCAAAAAATATGAGGCTTGAATCCCTCAGGCCACTTGTTGGTTCTGTCCATTCCATGAGCTGGGGTCTTCTTTCCTCTATACAATTTAACTCCGTAAATCCTAGAGGAGCTGTGGAGGAGCCATTGATCGACTGCTGCCTTGGGAGGCAGGGAAAGAGGGAGGCTGGGGATGATTTTTGAGGCTCACATTTGATCATAATTGGCTGTTGCAGGGTGGGAAGAAGAAGTTGGCTTTCCTTGTGACAGGTGCTGGGGAGGCAGAGCGAGGATAGGTCGTTTCCGATGGGAGCTCACTGTATGAAAGAAATAAGGGGAAAGTGAGAGTGAAAGACACATTGTATAAGATGTGCAACTGGCAAGATGCCAGCATAAATATTCATTGAGTATGTTAATTAGCAACTATTGCTGTTACTCATTAACTAATTTATTCAACAAATAGCATTCAGGCCACTCTAGAACACTGCATACTGTTACTGCTAAAAGGGGTATCAGTTTCCCTGGCTGTCACCTGGAGACATTGATACTCACCCATCTTTGCAAGTACTTTTGATGTGCGGAGATGAAAACTGCTGCAGGGGGCCAATGGAAGCGTGTCACTTATAGAGCAGGAGAAGGCCCATCCCATTCCCAGAAACCTACCAAAAGATTTAATTAATTAGTTCAACCTTCACTGAAGAAGAATGGCGAGTCCACGTCAGGACTTCTGTTTGGACAACAGCAATAGCGTGTAGCTGGGAGGGAGTCTGCAAAGAAATGGATGGGCTTCTCTGTGAATTGATTTTTTTAAAAAAGAGAGGAACTAGAAGTGTCATAAAGAGTCAGCTTTGCTTGTTTCCACCAAGTATGGTAGGTCCTGCCTGTTAAAACTACTGCTGGCAGCAAAGAATTGCAGATGAGGTTGGCATTACTGAGTGGCCGGATGATAAAACAGAAATGGAATTTAGTGTTGGAAAGTGCAAAGTAATGGACTGCAGAGAAAAACAATCTGAATATTACATAGGTAATGAGGGCTTCTAATATACCAATTACCAATCAGGAAAGGGAAACTGGGGTCACTGGGGAAAGTACTATGAGATTATCACACCACCAGTGAGTGCTCAGTAGCAATCAGAAAGGCAAATGGGATGTCGGTAATTACAGGAAAGAGAATACAGGGGGAAAAAAAAGATATTATTAAGCCATAACTCCAATCCAAGTATATCCAAATAGCCTGGTCCCCCATCTCAAAAGCACAGAGCAGTACTATATTACATCTGTAATTGTGACAGAATATGGTGTGATATTTATGGGGAAATAAGTTCTATGCAAAGACTGAACAAGTAGAAAGGAATCTACCTCATGGGGGAAAAAAGTGATGATGAAAGGCAACATCTGAGAAAAAATGTTTTCCATCCCAAATGGCACAGAAAAGGTAAATAAAGACAGCTGTTCTTACAATAGAGGAACTGAGACACATGCAAAGAAATGATCAAGCAGCAAACTCAAATAAGAAATATTGCTTCATACCACATCTAATGGGTTGGTGGAACTCCTTGCCCAGGGTGTTACGGAGGCCAAGAATATAACTGGTTTCAGAAAAGGAACAGAAACATTCATGATGAAAAATTCCTTTAGAGTCTACTAATGCAGAAGTTGAGGGAGTTGTTGACTGCCAGAAGCTGTGAGGAGGCCATGCCCACAGGAGGATTACTGCATCATGCCCTCCTTTGGACTCCACAAACCTGCTGCAGGTCATTGTCACAGAGAAGGTCCTGGGGTGGGTGCCTGGACCCGTGGGTGGCCTTGTAAAGGTTTTATTTCAATGCTCTGCAGTGAGGACCGAGATCCCTTTGAGGTCCCTTCCACATCATCTTCTCTAATTGGACTTTGGAGAAGAGCCAGAGGATGAGGAATCCTAATCTATCTACCTACCTGCCTATGCACCCAGATAATGTGTGTCACTTAGCAATGGCTTAAGCTTCATGGTGTATCTTACAAAACCTAAAACAAATACACCTTCACATGCAATTGAGACCCCAGTGGTGTGCTGTAATACCTAGAAGTACCACAATACTACCACTCATCAGATAAATTAGTGATCTGGTCCTCATGGGCTGCTCCCACAGCATTGGCTTTGTAGCAAGAGACTCAGGCAGCAGCACTTGTAAATTCAGGTATGGCAGAAGCATCCTCAGGTGCTGGGGTGTGCCTGTACTAGCAGACTTTTAGAGCATCCCAGCATGAATTTCATAGAATCCTAGAACCCAGAGTGGTTTGGGTTGGAAAGGACCTTAAAGATCATCTCATTCCAACCCCCTTCCATAAGCAGCAGCTTCTGCCAGATCAGGTTGCTCCAAACTCCATCAAGCCTTGAGCACTCCCAGGGATGGGGCATCCACGACTTCTCAGGGCATTTGCCCATTCTAACTGTGTTCTCAGGCACAGCACTTAAACCAGTCCAGGGTCCATTTGCAGTAAGTGGTTGCCATGTGAACAGCTTTAACCAGGCAGTTCACTAGCACAGGCACTGTCTTTTCCAATTGGCTGCAGTGCCCGGGAGTGCTGCTGCCCATGTTTTATTTACCAGTGTACGTGTAGCTTCTGTGTCTGGATCCAATTACAGGATTAAGTCCACAAAGACAGGAGAGATGAATTTGTGAATCAAAGCGGTGCAAATTTATTTCCTATGAAGGGCAACATTTTCATGGGAGGCCAAAGACAGACCAGCTCCTCAAATAAAACCCCAGTGATTCTTATCTCAGCTGTAAGGAATGTGTGCATTTTGGAACTACACTATGAATGATAGTAGGATGCTGAGCTGGAAAGTAAAGGAGCTGGAACAGAAGTTTGAGAACTCTGAACCTCAAGAAGGCATGGCCTGGAGGAAAATCCTACCTCAGGAAAAAAAAAATAATTAAAGGAGCAAATGAAAACAGCTGACATTTATGCAGTACCTGAGACAATGACCTCCTAGCAGAACTTCTTAGAACTGGAGTATTTAAAATGAAATATAAAGTGAGGTAGCAATTAACTAAAAAGGCAATCCAAGTCCAGCCCCTACAACAAGTTTCAATATGTAGAGAAATATGTATGAAATTCTTTGATGGGGGTTTAAAGTGTGAGATAAAAGTGGTGCTGAGAAAACAGCACCTTATCCTCTCTCTCCTATCTGGTCCATCATCACCAGGGACTGTAGGTCGGTCGTGGCAACTGCCTAGCATTTGGTACTGCTGATTTTTAGGGTGGCTGAGACTGAAGGAAAAAAAAATGTAGATGCACACTGTTCCCAAAGTGTTGGATGCATTTTATTAAAGCATGAAAAATATCAGTGAGCTGACATTACTCATGCTCAAGCTGACAAAAAGCACTGCAAAAAGGTTAATAAATAGCTGGCCCTCTCCCTTCAGTAGCAGCTTGTGATGACACAGACTTTCAGAGGAGTGTGGAGCTGTTCTTCCTAATCTGTGCTATGCTCTAACTATGGAGCAGGGTAAATCCACACCAAGATTTATGCACAGAACCACAACATTTCCTGGTGTGGGGGCAATGGGATGGATCTGGCACAGCAGTTCATGTTGCAAAGGAGTCCCTGAGTGATGGGGAAGAACCAGGAAATGTGGGAGGACTCTACAGCATGGGTGTAGGAGTGGAGGGGCAGGAATTGGGCCAGCAATGCTCAGGCTTTGCCCTAAGAGATTCTTGTAGATCTCCTTCAGGAAAGTTCTCCCTTGCTTTCCTATTTTAATATGCTCACAGAGTGTTTTCTCACACCATACTGGCTTATTATTATTATTATTGCCAATATTTTCCAGGTTTATTTTTAATTTGGTGCAATGGTTTATACCCAAAAGGGGTATTTTTAATAATATGAGGAATCTTTTATCTTTGGATAAAGTCTTCATGAGAGAATAAGCTTTAAAGTAGCCTAGAGAAGGAGGGGAAAGAAAAAAACCAATTGTTTTCTTTTAAGGAAGAGCAACATGTATCTGCGAATCAAAAAGATTTCTGCAGCCTACGCTTAAAAACCCTGGAGAGTCCCTTGCAGGGAGGATATCACCTCAGGGAGAGTCCATCCTCCCTCCTTCCAACCCCCCCACATGCTGGCTCTGGGTGCAAATGAAGTTTACCCTTGTGCTGGAATAGCTGCAAGCCCTGGCTCCAAACCCAGCCAGCCCCTCTCCCGGCTGTGGGAAGTTGGACAGAGCTGTCCACACCACGGGCTGGACACCACATGCCCCCTTCTGCTCCCCACCAGACATGGAGGTGTGTTGGGGCTCCATCTTTTCCAGATAAGCTTTGGAAGGCTCTCTGGGGACAGACCCACTTGGCCTATCCAGCCTGACATCCCTCAGGAACACCAGCTGCAGGCAGTGCTTTCACTAAGGTCCAGAAGGAAATAGGTGAGCAGTGTGGGATCACATTTACTGCTCCTCCCTTGGGAAGGTCCCCTCAAGGCATTATTTTGGACAAACCCAGGCCAAATTATTCTGTAACTGTGTTTGCAGCAGAGGTGAGGAGAGTGAATGATCCTGAGCGAAAGGTATTTCAAATTCTGGCAAATACTGTAATTTCTAGGTGATGTCTAACTCTATTGCACATCCTTCCTTTGTCTAGTTACCAAAATAAAGAGTATTCTTTAGTAGCTGGTTATGAAAAGCAGACCAAAAAAAAGCTGATTTTTCACTCAGAGCAAAGACAGTGCTGTGAGTGTTTTGTCTAGTGTCATGAATAAAGACTTTTTAATGTCCCCCAAGGAGCATCTCTTTAAAGCAGCCTGCCAGCTTTACACTTTAATCCATTAGGCTACAAAATACAGATAAATGAACAGAAAAATACCTATCTTTAAGCTACCGTTGCTTAATCTGCTTCAGTATTTACATATTTAGCAGCAGACAAATAATGGTCTTGCTCATTAGCAAGAGTTTGTTTTGTGCCACTTTTGTGTTCTTTGCAGCTTTGTTGGAACCTGATTACCCAACCAACAATACACTGGGGGAGATAATGTCATTTCATATGATTTAGCTGCAAGGCACATCTTGGATTTCCAAATGCTTGCATGCATTGTTCCATTCACAGTATATGTTGTCCCACTCCCTTTTGAATAAAGACAAATATTTTTACATATGCAGGTCATCAGCCAGCTCAGGCCCATTCTGTTTTGACTGGGCGCTGAAGGACTGTACTCAGAAACCAGTCACATGGATTCCCGCTCCTGCCTCATTGTCCACACTTCCCGACAATCAGTCAGTTGTCCTCCTTGGCTTTTTTTGCCTGGAGCAGCTGAGTAAAGCCACATGCTCTCTGGATAATCAAACAGCTGATCCTCGGGGCGTGCGTTGCCAATCGTGACTCAGTAGATATGGAGACAGTCGCTAGCTGGCCTTATGATTTGCTCCTCGTGGCTCCTCAATAGGCAATAGCACAAAGGGATGAGGACAGACATTCAGGTCACATGCACAACCAAAACCATGGCATGGCACAGCTTATCTTTGTTCGTAAGCCTTCAGCCAGGCCTTCATTTGCTGCACCTGGATGTCACATCCTTGAGTACAGTAGCTCAAGGATTGAGCTACTACCCATTGCACCCACAGATCCAGCTCTTCCCTATCCTCTCTTTCAAATGCTCATCTTTTGCAGAGAAAACTTGTCGGGGATCCATTGCCCAGTCTAAGGACACAACTCATGCACAGAGACCCCATTCTTCCCTTTAATGAGATGCCATCTCCATTTAACTACTTTCTGGCAGAAATTTCAAGCGTTGCAGATCTCACATTCCAATTACATCAGTCGGTGTTTTGCTCCTTGGCAAAGGCCACCGGCTTCAGCAGCCTGCTGCATTCACCACCAGTAGCAGTGATTACCTACAAAACAGGGCGACAGGCCTAAATAAGCAAGTTTCACGCAAGGAGCCAGATACTTGGCCCAGCTGGGGCGGCTTTGCCCAGCTCCGGCAGCACAAAGCTGTCACCAAGCCAGCCCAAACAGCTGTTGGAGGATTCCCTTGGCGCAAAAGAATTCCTGAATGGCAAAGAGCCACTAAAGCAACTCCTACACAATCTCACTCACTGGTCCCCAGAAATCCCTGACAGCTGGGACGGCACAATGGGGCCAGAAGCACCTGTTACCATTCAGAGCGGCCTAAAGGCTGCTCTATAGGGCAATGAATGGCCAAAGGAGCACCCAGTATCTTTGGGAGCCCTTTTGGGACACACAGAGACATGCCTTCATCACCTCGCTTCCACAGCCGGAGGTGCACCGTGGGAATGTGTGTTGGAGGCACTGCCACGGCAGAGGCAGCAGCTCAAGGCATTCACTCCGTGTGTGGCTGTGCTTTCCGACCCTTGTGTGTGTGGAGATGTGCAGGGAGGGAAGGAGGAAGCCTGGAGGCCTGCAGGGGGAAGGATCCTGGAAGCAGAGCCAGGTTTCTCAGCCATCTCAGTGTGGGCCCACTGGACCCACCTCAGATGCGAGACTCCTGGAAATTTGTAGCCATCTATTATGAATGCAAATATTGTAGCTCGGCACTTTACTTAATTTGGTGTTTCAGGTAAAACCCAGTTTTCTCTCAACCAGGAATACCAGAACTTTCTCCTTCATCTTGCTTACTCTCACAATCAGTTCACTCTTACCAATTCCCTGTTGTCACTGGCCCCACATTGTCATCTTGCTCCCAGCTCATCCCTTAGAACAATACAACCCTCTCTTATTTAGTGCCTATCTGCCACAGTGTTCCTCCTGGTCACAGAGTCATGGAGTGGTTTGAGTTGGAGGATCGTCTAATCCCAACCCCACTGCCATGGGCAGGGATGTTGTTTACTAGGTTGCTATTCACCAGATCACTGATGCTCTTGAATATTCTGTTCTACTCAGGTTTTGGGTCTGATGTCTGAACTTCACTAATCCTTTGGCACATGGGAACTGATGAGTCCCCCAGAAACAGAGATATCCCAGGAGAGGATGCTTGTTTCTCCAAATGACCAGAAAATTCACAGCTGTGTGTTCTGTGTTTCCACAGAAGTTGTAAAACAGAATGAAGCCTCAAATTATTCTCAGGTTCAGGGGCCAATTCTCAAGTTCAGGCTAATTTTTCTTTTTTTTTACCCAGGATCAATTTGTGTCTGAATTTCTAAAGTCTATATAAATGGTGCATAGTGAAAATCAAAGAAAGCAGTTGTTATTTTTATTTTATTATACACACACACCCCCACCAAATTCCAAATAAATAAATAAAATATGTCCAGCTCTGTTAATAACATTTTCCTAGTGCTTATCATAAGATTCTTCCCAGCCCTAGACAGATTTCACTCAAGTGACAGTATCAGCATCAAGATTTCATGCAGCATCTGAATGGAGCATTGTCTCTCTGCTGTGCTCTTAACATGCTCTTGCTCTTATTAATTGGGTACTTAATAAGAATTTGTGAGGAATCCATCTTTCATATACTGCCAATGTGAAAGGGATTAATATAGAAGAGATCTAACAAAGGAAACAAAGACAAGCCCTGACCCAGAGACCTCCTAATCAAGGATTTAGACAGTACACAACAGGTGAATACCCCAGTAGGATAAATGGAAACAGGAAGGAGGAATGGAAGACAAGTGCATTTGCCTAAGCTAATAATCACAGTGATCTCAAGAGTCACAGGTGGTCACTAGCTGAACCCATGACTCAACAGCCAAAAAAGTTCAGTCCAAAAGCTCACAAGATGAATGTGCTCTATGTGAGCACAATTCAAAGCATTTAAAAGGCGCTGGGAAGATTCCCATTAATGAGGCCTGAGGAGCTGAAATATTTACCTCTTGGCTTTAATCATTATTAGATGCAAAATCTGTGGATGCAATAAAGACAGTGGTTTTATGGCATGTTCTAATCCCTCAGTAACTATTCTCAGCAAATACCTCTGTGTTCCTGAGGTGATAAATTACTTCTCTCTTTCCCTGTGAACCACACAGGCTAATGCCCTTTGGGACTCCACTTTTAGTAGCAGTCCCTTCTGACACCACAAGCCACAGCACCAGCTACCTTTCATCTCAAGTGATATCTCTGCCTGCTGTATTAACAGATTTCAAAGCAACACTTTTCAACCTCTGCCCGTTTTTGAAGATTGGAACTTTCTGAAATTCAGTGGTGTCCTTAAAAACTTGTTTAAGCACAGTAGGTGGTCTAAGAAAAGCTATTCTTACTCCTGACAAATTTTGACATTCCCAGCTATTCATCAGAAAAGTGTAGAATTTTTTCCTTTTCTGGAAAACTTGTTTCAAATGCAGTGCAGCCTTAGCATTTTAATTCATCAAGTCAATGGTTTTCCATTGCAGCTCAGAATAATGCAGGTGAGATCAGGTAAGCATGCAGTGAGGGAGAGATTAGAATTGCTGTAAGTTGCTGATGAAAGACCACTCATTCGTACAAGGGTATGTCACCAAGCATCTTTGGTTTGTACAGGTTATATATACCCCCTCAATAGGTGCCAGGGGAGCATTTCTGCCACAGAGTAAAAACTCTGAGGACAAAGTCTTCAGCAGTTTTGTGTAATACTGTACTAGATATAGCAAAAGTAAGCCACAGAAGTAGCCAAATTCACAGCCAGTGAAAAAAACAGTCTCTCAGCTCCTCCCTGCTGCAGTGTCACTGGTGTGGCCACACCAGTGGCCACATCAGACAGTGCACAGAGACACCCCTTCCTCACACAGGTCTTTACAAACAAAACCTCTTGCTTTACAGTTCTGGGATCACACATTTGCCCCTGGGCTTCGGGTGGAGGTGAAGCAGTCACACTGCCAAAAGCGCAGTTCCCCCAGTATGAGCTACATGCACAATTAGGCATTTTTCTGGTGGAGAACACTGTTAAAGCTGTATTGGCAGAGTAGAGGGATGTGGACCTGATCCGAGAGAAGCTGGCAGGTTTGCATACTGTGTATTATTCCTTTCCAACCTTCTCTTCTGAATAAAAAATGGTGTGGAGTCTAATTTCCTCTCTGAATAAAACATGAATATAGATAAGACAAAGTAAGGACCCAGAGACCACAGCAGCATACTTTCTTGTTCTCCTTACTATTCAGCATCATGGCAGCTCACATATAGAGCAGCTCTAGAAACCATCTGTCATTGAGCAGTTCTTTATTCAAATGAAATCAGCTGTGAAGTAATCATGGTTCTCATTTTTATTATCTCTCCTTACAGTGAACTTGATTAAAATCCAGCGCACGGTATGCAAACAGGCTGTTGTAAATTTGTACTCTGACAAAAGGGGAAAGTAAGTGATCTGCCCACATGCCTAGAACTTTGTCATTATACATGGGGACAAAAAAAGGAAGGGGCATACTGGGTTGCATAAACAAGTTTGTCCGGACACAAACTGTCCTAGCCCTATACAAAGGCCACGTCTGCTGCATGACACCATCAGAGGGGCTGAGGAGAAGCTAATTTTACTAGCACATATAAAAGGCTGGGGCATGTTCTGAATAAACCAGATAGCCTGGCTTCAGCAGCACGTGCTTTAAAGTCTTTTGCCCAGGAGGATGATCTGAGCTTCTGAGGAATGAACTCAAAACAGACGTGATTCTCCTTTCACTTCTGGCGGTGTAAATGGGGAGTGATTCCATTGTATGGCTGGTATGAATGAGACTGGGAAACAGTCCCAATCAGTCAATCATTCCCTGCTTTGTCTATTCATTAAACCCCTCTTCTCCTCTGCACAGATGGCCAATGTACTATTGTACTCTAAGAACTGGCCAAGTTAAAAAAACAACAAAAAGGAATATGCCTGACAAGTCAGCAATAAATGTTTGTTTTTCAAAAAAAAAAAGGGGGCATATTAGCCTGTTCTACAGATAAAGCTTAACCTGTGCATGTACACATATGTGTAAGTTGATACAGATCCATATATATGTAGATATGCAGAACCTCTATAACATGCATGCACTCACTCTGAGTGTATGTGTATATATACCTCGCCCCAACGCCCACAGATTTCCCAGCACAAGGCAAAAGGTGTGATTTTTTAAAATCATGGTAGCTGGTGCTGTGTTAACAAACCTTTCTTTGTGCTTTGGAAGCGGCACAGCCAGAGAGTGAGACTGCAAGAGAAATTAATTCGGTACAGCAATGTTTTGCAGCCCCCTAAAACCAGGAGCATGTCCAGGAGTGCAGAGGCTGTGCCCCAGCTCCTGGGACTGTCAGCTGCAAGCAGCAAGCATTGGGCTGGGAAGGTAGAGGATGGAGGAGAAGGATGAGGGGAAGTGCAGAGAGGGGATGTCATGTCATTCCTGCCAGACTCCTGGGTATAACCAGAGAAGAGATGGTGTCACTCAGCAGACCCCAGCACATCTTTAGAACCAGTGAGTCAGGGTCTGTGGAAGATTCGACATTTAGGTCAGCTCTCCTCAGCCTTAGAGTGCACAAGTATGAAATCTCTGTTCTTGTAGCAAAATCCTATAGAATAACTACCTGGGATTCGTACACAGATCTCAGTTCCCCCCAGGGTCTAAGGAATTACCAGAAGGATGCCTGTCCCATATGCCCCTAGAAGAAACTACAAAATTAAATCTCTACTAAGATCTTAGAGCTCTAGTTAGTCACAGGGGCCCACAACAAAACTGGTGGCTGTAACATTCACATGCTGCACACTCATATTTGCCAAAGTGTTTTATGGGGTTTCCCTCATAGCACACCAGGTGATCCAAGTCATCCTGAGTGCCATGGTTTGAGCAAATGCACCCACCACCTGCCCCCAGCCAGTGGCTTCTCATTAGCTGGCATGCAGAGATCAATCAGCAAATTCTTGGACAGCTTGAGTCATGCCAATGTTGGGCACAAGCCCATGTGGGGATGGACTGTAACATGCAGGAGGCACTGGCCACACAGATGGATCTGAATTTTTTTAAGCACTGTCTGGGACACAACTTGCTTGTGATAAGAAATACCAGGGTTTGTTGCTCAAGTAAATCTCTCCAGTCGATGGTGTTTTGTGTTGAGCCTCATTCAAGTCAGCTTTGGCACCCAGGAACAAATTCTCTGTCTATAATGCCCTCAACTCATTTAATTTGCCATTTCCAGGAATGAGGGGGTCTGTGTCTAGGACATGAACAATCTTCCTAGCCTGAGTATTCCTTGCCTTGGCACCCAAGGACCGATAGTCACAAACTAGGCACAAATCAGTTGTGTCAGTTGAGATGCTGCTTCTCATCCCATGCTGAAGACACCAGTTCTTAAAGATTTGGAGTCTGTGAAGGGGTCAGATAGGTGTTCTCAATCAGCTGTTTCTTTGCAGAAAATGTGCTGAAGCTGGTGCATCACTGGAACATGAAATAGATGCACACAGGGAGCAGGGTGGTTTGTGCTGCTGGCTCTGCTCTCCCCAGGCAGGGCACCTGGCACCAGTGTCACTGCCTAAATCATGAGCCGGGAGTCACAGGGAACTTTCATCCCTCCCTACAGGGCCTTTGATACCCTGAAGACATAATTCACTGAGAATGGATTTCATAGACTTATACTCAGAGAAATATCAGGCTTGATAAGACTGGACATCTTTGTGTAAACTAATGAGTTTTCAAGCCATTTTGGTCTGAAAATTTGGAAGTGTTCTTAGTGAAAAATAAGCACAGGGAGCACTGCTTACAGATTACAGGATGTTCATGGTAGCCCTGGTATATGTCATTGTTTCCTGTGCAAAAAATATGTTGCCATAGTTCTTCAGTGAAGGAAATTATGCCAATAAAGAGAAAATAAGGGAAAATCTGAGAGAGAACAGGGCACTTCTGAGTATACAGAGTGCAGCTGCAAGAACAAAATGCCTGTTTTGTCTGTGATAGGTGGGAACTCAAATATGCAGCACCCAAGAAATAAAGGGTTTTACCCAGGCAATAAACAGAAGATGATTACTTTGGAGCTGCACATAAACGCTGAAATTCCTTGGCAATGATTTCATACCTTTTCCTGAGGCACACTCTGCTGGTACATAAAACCTGTATCTTCCTATGTCCCACAGGGATTTATGTTTTTGTTACTCACTCGAGGTGGGACTGTGGGCAGGGTCAAGCAATCCACCTAGAGGTGAAAATGTGGGAGCAGCTCTCCCTCCAGCTTCTTCTCTGGGGGTTTCATTTGCTGCATTTTTAATAATGAAAACCAAATCAAAACAAGAACACAGCATCTGGAGTGTTTAGAAAACACAGGGCCCCGCTTAGATGAAAGCAATCTGTGCTCCCTCATCAGGTGTATGGAAGTCTGCACCCTCCTGTATTTATCTGCTCCCTGCTAACCTCAATTCACCTTCATGGCATCCAGGGAATCTTTGCTACAGGGCTCAGGTATCAAAGGGTTCAGCTTCTGATCGTCTCATTGCTCTGTGCCTCATCAGATCAGGGCGTTGCACGTCCTTCCATTGATCCTCTGGCTCTGGATGTGGGTCCTTTGTGCCTTTTCCAACCAGCACATCTCGACTTTTCTGAGTGCCTGCCTTAATTTGGACACATGTAGCCCACCCCTCATATAACCTTGGATTCTTTGAAAATACCAACACTTGGAAACAAGGCCCAAGAGGCCCCCAGGAATCTGTTGAGATGCCTTCACCCTCAGTCGATCCACGCAGAATGAGAGGCAGCAAAAGAGAGGTGCTGAGCTGCATGGAGCGAGGGGAAGGGATGCTTTGGGGTTCTCCTCAAACTCTAAACAAATAATTTATTCTGCTGAGTGGCAGGGACTTTTTCATAAATAATCTAGAGGGTAATCTAAGGGCAAAACTATGGGAGGTTTGGATCTGTCTGAGCTACAGACCTGCCCCGGCTGGGTCAGACAGCCCTCTGAATTCAGAATACACACAGCTGCCACACAGCACTCGGGAGATGTCTTCATGTTGAACAGTTGAGGAAACAAGACACCTTTAAAAAACCAAAATATAAAGCCTGGCTTCTTGCATTAAGTGTATATAATCTGGATACATTTATTCCTTGTGTGAAAGAGTGACTCACAGGGCTGACATGAGGCAAGTGTGTCTCTCAGGAGCTCTTTGAAGGCCATCACTGCTAGCAAAGAAGCTCTTAGTTGTGACCTGAAATGTCCTCTGCTGTCCCAGACAAGAGATCTTCTTCACCAGACACTACTACTTCCAGTGAACTGAACTGTAGTTTTGCAGTCTGTGCAAACTGGAGTCTCCCAAGGAAATGAAATTTAAAATTACTTTTGAAAGTAAATCAAAAATCCAACTTGCAGAATTTCCCTTTACATTGTATTTTATTTCAAAATAAACTCAAATTTCTTTTTTCATCAGTCTGTACATCTCCTTAATGCACATTTTAAAGCTTAATCTCACATTCTTCATTTTCTCAAGTAATTATATGCATAGAGTCTCCTTGGTTTAGCACTGCAATAATTATGATTATTTACAAGATCAACTGAAGATGACCTGACATGAAAAAAAGCAGACCTGAAAAATCTTACATTCCCCAAACCTTATCTTTGTTTTCCCACCGTTATCAGCTGGCTTAATAAAGAGATGCAATCTCACCTTCCAAACATCTGTCTTGTTTATGTCGTTAGATCATCATTACCTTAGCAACTCTCACATCTTTTCTTCACCCTTGGAAAGAGAGACATTATTCCTGTTGCTGGCTACAGGTTCTGTGCTAAAGCATTTTCACTGTCTTGCTTTGTGTCACTCTGGCTGCACAGGGAACTAATTTGAGCAGCTTTAGAGAGAATCACAGAACAGTTTAGAGGGGCAGGGACCTCTCAGTGTCACCTGGTCACACGCCCACTCTCAGCACAGCCAACTTCAAAGCCAAATGGAACTTCAAAGTCAGATCAGGTTGCTCAGGGTCATACCTGGCTGAGACTGGAGTGCCTCCAAGGATGGATACTCCACAACAGTCACTCTCTGAAGCACTCATTGCTCTCTTGATGCGGTGGGATACCTGAACACATCCCACCATGCAGCTATTCAGCAGTGAGCTAGTAGGAGTTTGTGTGCTGGGCAACACAGTGATAGTCCTTGGTCCTTCAGAGCCTTTGCATTTCTTCTTGTTCCTCAGGAAAAAACAGTTACCCTCAGTGCTGGAGTGACTAGTAAGGACAATGAATTTCTAGTACTTTCATCTTCATTTTTGTTCCTCTTGGTTTCAGAAAATAGTTCCTGCCAGTTTTTTTGAGCATTTATCCTATTTTGATATTCTTTTTACCCAGGAAAAAGAAAAAAGAACCCCCCAAATTCCAATAAAACCTCAAACACTGGAGCTATAATTAAAAAAATAAAAACTTATAAACTTCAAAATGAACCTGAGGCAAAAATCATAGAGCAAAAAACCCGTGTGCTTAATCCAAAAACTGTTTGCCTGCCTTTGCTTGCCTCCAATTTTACCTGATCTTCATTGACCTAAAAAAAGTTTTCAGTTATTTTGCTGTCTTGCTGCACAGTTGTATTTAGAGCATGATCTGTGCTCTTGTGGATTCAGAGAGTTTTTGACTCATCCACAGTGGCTTGGTTTTGGTTTGAGACATCACTAGGACACTCATAACCTCTGGACACTATGGAATCAACTGCATGCATAAGAAGCAGAAATAGTGGAAGTGATCAGAAGTTATGCAGTCAGTTTTGGCTAGGGGAAGGAGTTTAGGCATGATTTATAGGGGGAAAAGTGAGAAGCATTACAGGGTGTGTCCTGTTCTAGAAGAACGCCATTAAAGCAAATCCATATTTGTAAATGGAAGTAATCAGATACATATAAAAGAGCACAGTTTGCTCTTTCTAACATTAATGCCACTAATAGTAAAATGAAAGCATATGTATTGTTGGTGATGCTTGCCAATATTTCAGTGTATTAATTTAGGACTGTACAATATATTTCAGTGATAAGAAATCCAAAAAGTCTACATCAAGTCAGGTTAAGAAATCTTCTGACATTTCTGATAGATTGTTGATTTTGCCTAAATTAATTTGTATTTTGCCGCAACAATTTTCCTGCTAAAACCTTCCAGGTTTTAAGACAGCAACCCATATTTTCAAATGAAGCACTGACATTTTCCACTGAACATTGTGTTAAAAGCAATCTCTTTTCCATTTTTGTCAAGCATTTCCAACAATATATTGCCAGTTTTATGCTGACTTTGCGAGAACCAAAGACCATTTTAAGGGATTTGGATAAGAGTCCAATACACTTGCAATTGCTTTACTCCCTCTCAGCTGTCCTAATTCCTGTAGTCCAGATTTCTGCCCCTTCCTGATGAGTTGAATGTAACATGACTCATCTCCTTCTTGACCTACCCAGCTGTTCTTATTGCATTTCCCTTTGCTAGGTCAGAGACAATCAGATAATTTATTTCAATCTTTCTAAAATGAAGGGAAAACAACATTTTAAGAGGACAGCATATGATGACCAATGACCCAATTACAGTCTCATACACGTGTTTGTTACCATGGATTTTGAGTAGGACTCGGTTATTTGATGTTGATTGATAACATTTGTAGGTATTTGGATACCAAAATATCAGAATAAGCATGACATATCTTGCTGATTTGTGAGGTCAGGGAAAAATTCTTCTCCATAGCAAAACTCCAGAGCTCAGTGTAATAAGGGACTTTTCATTTTCCTTTGAAAGACTGATTAGCAGCCACATCTAAAAACAAGTAACTGGCCCTAGTGAGCCAAAGGTCTAGGTTTTTACTGCAGTCTCTATATATATCACTACAGAAATATCAATATAGCTTAAAGCCAGCCATTCAGGTTTCTATCTGCCTGCAGATCCTTGTCATGTTCTCTTTTTGCCAGGTCTCTCAGAGGAATTTGTTATGGTGGGCATCAGCCTTGTCTTGGGTGAAACACACCGAAGCGAAGATAACAGGATGGGAGAGTTAAGCTGGGCAGGAAAGAAAGATTAATGAGGGGAATGGAAACAAACTGCAAAGAGGAGATGATTTCTTTCAATAGGTTGGCCAAGGCAGGCAACATTTTTTTTCTGTTTTTCTGTGGCTCGATGTCAAAAACTCCATTATCTATGAGCAGACAGGAGAAGAAACAATTTGCAAAACATGAACACCTCAGCTTTATATGTCTGGCATAGACCTTCCTGATTTTTTTTTTCCATCTGTTATTTTCCTCTACAATAATAGAAAAACAACCTAATTAAAGAGAAGTAGACCAGGAGAGCAAGATCAGTGTGTTGCATCCACCAGTCCTTCCTTTGAAAGTAGAAACTTCTGCTTACTTCTGGCACTGAAGAAAAACCTATAAAAAAGAAAAGACAGGCCTTGCTCATAGTTGAGGTCGAGTAGGAGGCCAGCTCTTGCTTGCCTTACTCTCATGAACAATCCAGCTGAACTTGCATATTTGGTGTGAACTTAAAGTGAGTGAAGTTCTGGAATGTACTCCTGATTTGCAAAGGGAAGTCAATGCCCAAAAGGAACTTCACTTGGATCCAGGTGCCCCTCATGTGTAAATACAGATGCAAAGTGGTGGTAAGCAAGTCTCTTCTACTGTGCAAATTAGTGAGTTCTAAGGTGGGGATTCAAGGGGAACTTTGTCCCGCAATGGATAAAAGTGAGAGAGCTCTTCGGTACAGAAAAGGAGCCAAGGGAAGAATGTGCAGCTAATCCAGATGAAAGACCTACAGGCAGTCTTTAAAAACATGTCAGTACAACTGCCTGGGAGGTTTCCAAATGGGTGCCACATCTTGAACATCTTTCACAGCTTTATATCTGCCTTCGGTATGGAAATGAGAGAAGGGAAATGCTGATAGGAGGGCTGAGGGGAATAAGTGAGGTTATTTGAAATGCAGTTGTTGTTCTATGGTGTTCATTCCCTCCTCCCCTTTAAGCCCCCCACAACAGTTTTTCATTTTTACAGAGACAAATCTGCCCTGCCAATTGTCTGGCTCCGAAGGGCAGGACTAGTGACAGGTTTGCAGCCCTAGATCTCTTTTGAGATGGGAGTTCTCAGCATCAAGGTCAAAAGCAGGGGTCATGATCCCTCGCCTGCCTGTCTTTCACAGTGCTCCTGGCTACATGTACTTCTTTTTAGACATGGCAGATGGTGAAATACTGAGAGTACAAAGGATTACCCAAACCTATTCAACAGCTGAACTATTTGTGTATTATTGTTATTTGGGAGCGGGGGCGGCCTCGGGACACCCTCACTGTGTCTTTCACTTTAAGCTGCCTTTAGACGTCAGTTTGGAAGGCTAATGGGAAAAATAGTATTCTTTGCCCTGTTTCAGAAGACTGCAAAACACCCCCCAAATGCCTTTTCTGCAAATTTTCACATACAATCTATGACTGTTCATCACAACGGCAATATTATTGCTAATTTCAAAGGAGCTGTGGCTGTCCAGATCATTGCTAATAATTTAGCCAGCCATGTTTTCTTTAGGCCTAAACTTTAGGTCCTAAAACTTTACTTGAGACTAAAATTTTAGTGAAGTTCTTCACAAACTAAAATTGGCCAAAATATTCTATGCAGCTTTGCTGTTGTGCATCATGTGTGAGCAGAGGAGATTAGAAAGTGGAAGGAGAAGGCTGCCTGCCTCATTCTGTTAGAATGCTGATAATTTTTTTCCTACATTTTAACATTTCTCAGTGATACCCAAACATAGAGTTTATTCCTGAGAACACAAGAGTTTTTGGAATCAAACCAGAAAGTGCCTTTACTAATTTCATGCATTTTCTAGAATTAGCAATTACTGCAGGACACAGACTGAGATGCTGTTGTGTTGATATGAGCTGTGATGGAGAATGGTTCTGAGACTTCTAAATCTTTCCAAACCAATCACAAGTGTCAATATAATCTCCATTTCCTTCAGAACTGCCAAAGCTGGGATGGAGGTGTGTGCATGAGGACATGGCAAGAGAAGGCCACATTATCCTATAATTAAAAGAAAAGAGGGGGGGAAAGGATTTGGGGCTAAAATTTTATGGTGTTTCAGCCATACTGCCCACAGGCTGTCATGCCTTCAGGAGGACAAGGATGTACTCTGGTGTCACTCTCACCAGAAAAATGAGAGCAGTGTCTCAGCAGCCACGTGAGGAGGAAGCCACTGCTCACAGGTGTTTGGTGGAAGTCTCAGAGCTGCCAGCAATGCTGGAGCTCAGCACACAGTTCTGTTGTCTGGCTGACAAAGATGCAGAGTTGGCAGCTGATGTAAAGTGAGGGAGCACTTGGAAAAACCCACAGCCAAACCTGGTTCTCACAGACATCAGGGCAGATCTGACATGGTTCCACTGCTGAGTGGAAGTCTGACAGTGTGGGTAGCTCTTTGGGCCCTGTTAGCCATCACCCAGTGCAAGGATGTACCTTGAGCAATATCCAGCACCTAAACACAGGCAAATCTGAGAGAGTTTTGCTTCTTTTTTTCTGCCACATGAACAGGAAGCTTCTGACTTGTGTTACTGTTGCTCCATGAAATGACAGCAACACCAGCAAAGCGAAAGGAGGCAATTTTGGGGCAATGAAAGTGTCACCAGGAGCATTTTGTTTTGTGGATAATTATTCCATGGAACAGACCACACAAAAGGCTCTGGGGCTATCTTCAGTTGTCAAATTATGTTTGCTGTTAGCAGAAAGCTGCAGCAAATCTAAGACCATAATTTTGTGCTCGTGCAGCGTTGTGAAAGCTCTCACCTGAGCAATCTCACCTCAGCAATCAGAAATTTCCTCTTGCATACCCACAATATTATGCAATGCAGGCAACTTTCGGCGTGCAAAGCCAGGCACATTCAGCTGAATGCTGTGGTGTTCCACCTTAGGGGCATAAACAGGGCTTGTTCTGTCAAACACAACAGAAGACACTGAAGATGCTTGTCCCATCCTACAACCTCTTGGGACTATTGCCTCCATCATACAGAATGTGAGAGAACTGAATCCTCTCAGACCAGTGTTTTTCTAACCACAGTTGTATCCATGTGCACAGTCTAAGCTGCATTGACCGAATGCAAATCATGTATCCACACACAAATTCTAGAACCACAAGCAGGCCCAATATATTTAAATAACCCTGGCTTTAACTTAAAGGTCAAAGGAAAATGAGTAATGAACTAATTCTTAAACAATGCAAAATTGAGAAATGTTTCTGGTGTGCAATGTATGTGGCTGTTATCCTCCTTGTGCCACTAGAGTTCATAAATACAATGTAAAGGAAATGTCCTTTCATCTAATATTAACAATCAGAATCTGAAAAAAAAGACCATTGACCTTAACATGAACAGAATTCAAATGAGTAATAATTTCCTCCTATTTTAAAAAAGCTTTCAATAAATTTATTGTTTTTAGTTTTCATAGGGCTTGGCTGGTGTGCTGGGAACACTTCTATTTGCTTATCAAGCTTCTGCCCATATATATTCTGAATTAATGAAAGGCTCTCTAGCCTGGTGCTGGCTGTGATAGGGCTGTGCTCATACATGTTCTGCTGAAGGGTAGGTGGAATATTCTGTATTTTCTCATGCACTATATTTCATTGTGGATTTTTTTCTGTGTGGGTGAGGGGGGAAGTAGATTACAAAATTAGGACTTTATTTTAGTTGCAGTGTAATTGCTTCAGCCTCCTTTAGATGTTTTGAATAACTTGAGAAGTAACAATGCACAAAAGCACAGGAAGCAATATGAGAAGCAAGCCCTTACCCAGCCTAGTTAAAATGCTCTGGCCACAGTTTACAGAGTTGGGTGCACAACATTAAGCACCAGTACTTGCACTTGGTTCCTGGGAGAGGCTCCCTCACACCCGCAGGCCCCACTGCCTTGGGTCTGGCATCAGATTCTCAGGGATGCCCCCAGAGGACTCAGCTCACAGCAAGAAGTGTTCCATGGGGTTGGTTTCTGCCTCACCTGTCTGGCACACGCCCATGGACTGATGTGTCTGGGTCTGGCCACTGCTGTTGCCCAGGTGTCCCCTGGCAGCACCTACAATCCAGACTGGTCCTACAGGTGAGCAGGAGATGCCCACATAAACAATTCCAACCTAGCTCATGACATGCCTCAGGCAAAGCAACATCAGAGCTTTCCCCATCGTGAGAGGGAAGAAGGGCCTCTAATTTATCCCTTTCCTTCGAGGAAATGATTTCAAGGGCAGAAATTGTATATCCGTGGGCACAAAACAAATCTTGCTCGTGTTCTTTCCGGGGCTGTGGGCAAGTCACTGCCTATCCCAGGGACAGGGTTTTGTTCTGGTTTAACCTCACCAATTGACTCACTGGTGTGCTGTGGAGAGGCTTTGCATAACTGATGAGTTTGGGTTATTTTAATGAAATTGCTGCATTACTGAATGTTATGTTTGAGCCTGTTGCAGCCTGGAAGTATCCTTGAGATATTTTCACTCTTCCCGTCCATATCACTGCAAAATGCTATGAAGCAAGGAAAAGAGGTTCTCATTGCAGGCTCTGCTCGAATGCCAGAGATTCAGAGGGTGAATCTGGCCAGGGATCTGAAACTCTGCAATCTGAAGAGAAAGGGAGAATACTCAGATGGGGGAAAAAAGAAGCCAGGATGTTCTCACTTTAAGAAAATGTAAAGGGGGAGAAGAAACTGGGGCAGGAGAGAGAAACAGGAGGGTAAGCTTTTATAGCAAAGGAGCTGTTCTCACAGCAGAGGATCAGAGAAACTGACTGCATAGGATGGAGAAACTGAGATCTCCTGATCCATGGAGAAAGCCAGCAGCTGCAGTGAGGGCCATCTTAGGACACTGACTGAAACCTACAGAAGCCTCAAGAGTGGTGAACTTCAGCGTGGAGCTCCATCCTGCTCTTCTACCACTTCACCTCAATCTTCTTAGTTCTTGCACTGGTGAGGATGAAGGATCACTGCTTTTAGCACACTCTGTAAAGTCTGGAGTAACTCTGTCACTTCCCTGAAGGAATAAGTTGAAACCCACAGCATCTGCAAGGCTGGAGGTAGGGAAGTGTTTGATCAAGCACCTGGGTGTCTGTAGGGCTGCCCACACAAGGGGCAGGACAGCTGAAGTGCAGTGCCCCGTTTCTAGGTAGGAGTCAATTACCAAAAAAACACGTGGCAAAGGAACAGCTTGGGAATTATCAGGTCACTGGGACATAACAGTTTTGGGAATTAAAAAAAAAAAACAAAACAAAACAAAACAAAACAAAAAAAACACTCAAACAAACAACCAACAACAACAACAACAAAATCCCACAAAACAAACCAGCAGCCTCTTTCACGGGGAGCCACGAGAATTTTATGACCCTTGCTTGGTGTAACTGTGATGGACTCGGCGCTTTTTTGCCCTTGACTGGCTGGCAGGGCAGCCTTCTCCGGAGCTGGGTTCTGCACAGAAGGACCAGGCTGAGCCCCGCTGCATTTATTTGTGCTGTAGCGGCACCTAAAGGCAGCCGAGAGCCGGAGCCAGGCTAAGATAGGCACCAGCATCTACCTGAAGATAAAACCCCCTGTCTCAAGATGAAGTAGATGAAGGATAAGGTGCTACTGTGGGGACCAGCGGATGCTGAGCTGAGCAAGCTGACCCCCGGGAATTGGAAATGAATGTTCATTTACTTACTACAGTAATTAGGGATTTTCCTGCCTTGCACTTTTGGCACTCATACTCCTCCCCTAAGCTGGCCATGGGTACCAGGCTCCTTTGGCTTGTTTTGCAGACTATGAATCAGATGCTACTCGGGAGCTAAGACAAAAAAGAATAATTTTCTTGTGGTGAAATGATTAATTGGGTGATCCAACCTTCCAGAGGATGCACCAGGCCAGTATCTCCTCTGGGTGATTCAAAAATGCCAACAAAACAGCAGGTATTTAGTGCATGGATTGCAATGAGGTTGGAGAACAAGCTTATTTCTGACCCATGAGAAACATCCAGCTGGACAAAAAAATGTTTCCCACCACCTTCTGCTGGTGTCACCCGTTCTTTCCACGAGAGACGTGAGCTGGGACTAGTTCTGATGTGCTCAGTGCAGCTCCCCAAGGCCCAGTTGAATGGCTTTGATTAGCACCAGCCAAATATCTGGACCACAGACTTTCAGGGGAGCCTTCTTGTCTCAGAGCTATTGTTAATGCTTCCTGTTTATTGCAGTTCAGCACAAAGCCTTACAGCCTGTCCACAAAGCAAAACAGCCAGAGGAGCTGAAACACACTTTGGTAAAGGTCTCTTGCCAGCTTTTGCCTGTTTCTCATATCAAAGACAAGAACTGAAACCTCTGCAATGTGCCTAGTGCCAGTGTCCCCTCCTTCGAGATATATAAGTATTGGTTTGGCCACTTCGCAGAGGGATTTTGGAGTAATCATATCTCTCTGGAAAGGTTTTTTTACCATGCAGAAGATTAGATGTGGGGACTTTAATATTTCTCTTGCTAAAGGCAGATCTAGAATAGTGAGTTGGCAATTTTTCAATACACTATACAAAGAAATCCAGAGGGCCTGATGTAGGTAAAATGCATGTTTCCCAAAGGACACAACCACAGCCAGGAGCAGTCTCAGGCACAAACCTGGAGAAGAGAAGGAACAGGTAAAGCCAGAGGAGTGAGAAGGACAGAGTGCAGGGAACAGGGCTCTGATGGTCAGGCAGACTTAGTCATACTTGAATTAGTGATGTGTCAGGCTCCGCAGGGAATACTCTTCCTTCCTCCCCCATGTTGCTATTAGTCTGACATTTCCAAAGGTACAAAGTGCCTGGTGTCCATGACTACTCAGTAGGAACTACCATTAAAATTGCTTTTCATGGTACTGAACGTCATTTTGGCCTGAAAAGAAGCACAGTCTAAGACCTGGTTCCAGTTGGTGGTGAGAATTATTCTTGCTCATGGGCCAAAATCAAACTGAACTGGTGGTCAAGGCAGAAAATTGAGGGGAAAAAACATTATTAGGGCTAGAGTGCAGTGGTGCTGGTAGCAATGGGTTTACAAGACACGTCATCAACTGTACCTCAGTTCCCCTCAGTCTCTTGGCACAGCTGTAGAATATCCTGATTTTTGAGCTGTGGGAATTGAGCAAGGCAGACTGAGATGTGAATTACATTGCCAGGGTGTATCTCCAGCCCTAATAACTGGACCTGTGATGTGGACATGGACAGAAAGTTCACAGACTGAACAAAATGCAGCACAGATCTCTTAGATGGGGAACTACACAAAGAAGGGGAGCAGAGCCTGCCTGTTCTCTCAGTCTTCTAACCCAGGAGCTAGGGATGGCACATGAAGATAGCAGGGAAAGGTTCTGAACAAATGAAAAGAGACTTACTACAGATGGTGGAGATGAGCTGTAGAGCTTCTTGATGTGGGGGGTTGTTGAGGGAAAAGCCTAAAATGGGGGCAAGAGGAAGCTGCACAAAGTCATGCAAGAAAAATCTGTTGAAGATTACTGAATAGGTAAAGACTACTCCAATTTAGAATATTCCAGGAGAAGGACTGGCTGAAGGCTGCAATTACTCAGGGTATCTAATTGTTCCTATAGTCCTCCTTAGGTATTCATTGTTGGTTGGTTTTAGAAACAGTAGATTAGACAATATGGGTAATTAATCTAATCCAGTATGGCCATTCTTATAGTTAAGTGCAATTAAGAAATATATTGTGCAACAAAGATCAGTGTCTCAAGTGTAATACTAAAAAGCTGTGACTCTCTGAGCACCTTCAAGCTCTAGGCAGCATCAGCAAGGACAAACTGAAGGAAGATGGAGGTAATTAATTTTGTCATTCTACTGACTTAATACTCAGGGGTGTCACAGCACTTTCTCTTAGCATTTGACTGAGAAGTGCCTGGGGTACATGAGGATTGTCATGTTTTGACACATTTGATTTGCTTTGGGTTTGATAAGTTCTATTCTTTGGACAGTTTACCTACAGCGGACACACACAGAGGAGAGGCAGATTTGGATATGAACCCACTTTGCAACAAGAAACATTCAGGACTGAAAGATCATCCCACACAGACACACACAGACCCAAAAACTGTTGCAATGGCTTGTAACAGAGCCATCTACTGACTCACACTGATACTGCCTGTCTCTGCTCCAGGGAAGTGTCCTCTGGACTGGGCTGCATCCTGCCTGTGCTCATGGCCAGGATAATGATTCACTGGAGAAAGCAGGCTTTTAATACCAAAGTGCCTGAGAGTAACACAGTCATGGGAATGGAGCAGAGATGATTCCTTGGCCTGGAACAGCAGGCTGGCTATCGTGGAGGCCAGATAGTGTGATAGCTCTGAACACAAGATGAGGAGCACGGCCGCAATTGTGGTGTTATTTGATGAGAGCTTGGAGCAGATGGGCAGTGTGGTTAATTAAAGGGCTAGGGATAATGTTTCCTAAATTAAAAAAAAAAAAAGTAAGTTGTTGGAAAGCATTTTAAGAAACCATAATCTGCATGTTCAGGATGTCTCAGAAGGGAAAAATTGAGATAGTGGAAATTTATAAAATAAAATTTAAAAATAACTAGTTTGTTTAAAGTATTGGAATATTCTCACAAATGAGATAAGTGCTCTTAAAACAGATTGTGTTGGTGATTGGATGGCAAGGTGAGCAGTGATGGCAAGAGAATGGAATAAGTAACTAAGGAGGTTTGATTATTCCTACGTGCCTAATCTCCATTAACGTGAAGAAAGGTGATCCACACAACACCACTACGGATCTGGTCTGGGTAATTTGCTATCTGAGAGATCTGAAGAGAGTATTGAAGATCAATGCAGACTGTGAAAAGCCCAAGAGAGCACATCTGATCTGGAATCTTTGCTGCTGAGCATTCCCACTGCGGTGGTCCCCAGGTGTTTCGGTGGTTCAGAGGTGCTCAGTGTTGTACTGACAGCTCTCCTGCTTGTTCCTGCTGCTGCAGCTTAATTTGCTCCTCAGTCAGATAAAGGGTGCAAGCAGAGGTGGAGAGAATGTTTGTTAAAGGAGCTTCTTTGATGCCATATTTTTACATGTATAACCTATGATTCAGGTAGCCCATATCTATCCTTTTAAAAGTGTCATATCTTAAAAACTAATTTTCCCCCAGATACTTCTAGGCTGACTCACTCTCTCCTTCATGGGGTGGCTGCATAGCCCACAAATTTCCCAGGTCGTGGTGGAAACTACCTGCTGAGGGAGTCTGGGGTGGGGAACAGGTCAGACTTGGGTAATGTTGGGATAACAGGAGAGAAGTTCATGTGAAAAGCGGAGGCTGGTGGGATGTCAAGGAAGATATCTCTAGGTTAAATTTCCTCTTGTAGTATTCACTACTTAACCCTCACTGTTCCTGAAATAATTATGGTTTTGGCAGCTAAAACCCAGATTGTACTTGTGAAAACATTGTAGATTAAAGCAAATCAAAGCAGACAAAAAGAAATACCAGAGACTTAGTTTTTCAGTGTGTAAGATGAAGATAATATCTATCCAACTATGAAAAGAGCTAAAAATTAATATTGTCCACAGACTTTTTGGTAATAGTTAGGGTAAACTGAATTCTACTGATGTAGGGCTGCCTTTGAACAAAAGCATTGCAAAGAGTGTTTACGAGATCTGAAGACTAACAATAGATTAATAGAGTTGCTAGAAGAAATGGAAAAGAAATTAAAGTATGAGTAATGCAAACAAATTTTTATGAAATGACCATTCTTCTTGCCCACTTTGGCAGTTAACATGCCAAATATGCTTTCTATGTAGACAGTATTTTTTTTTTAATTGGCCTAGAAAGTATTTTATAAGCAAAATTTCATTTGATCAGAAGTTCCAGGCTGGTAAAAATAGCTTTCATGTACTGTAGGATTGGCCTGTGGTACTTACTGTACCAGACATTCTTGAATCAGGAACTTGGCAGGATTAGGGCAATTAGTTGTGTTTGAGTAAGAGAGCAGCCCAGGTAATATAAGACACTTAGATTGGACCATAAATAAATGAAAAAAATTGTGGTTAAAATGAGAGTTTTGTTATAAGGATCAAAGTGTCAGAGTTTTTAACTGGAATTTTGGCTCTATTGGCAGTGATTGGGGTTTTACATTTCACTTACGGCTCATGTGCCTAATTAGACTCCATCCAAGACTTCTACTGGCCTAAAATTTGGAAGTTAAAACTGTGCACATGGCATTATTTATGACATCTTTTAAATCTTCATTTTAACAGGTCTTGGAAGAATAATCTGTGATAATTTCTGAACTATAATGATGGTTAATTTAAAATTTGATAAGTCTGACTTGGCCCACTGGGAAGTGCTTTATACCTTTCTAATTCATGGGAATGATATGACATTTCTCTGTCTCATTAAACCACAAATTTAATTGTACATCATTGAGCTCTTGGAGAAAAATTAACTTATGTACCCCAGAAGAAATCACTTCTACTATGCCAGCTGCAGCTGCAGTAGATAGCAAAGCTATTATCAGGATGTAGCTGTCTTGCATTCTTCCTTAGTCTTTAGGGCAAACACCAAGAAACGGTGTAGCTATGGAGGAAAACTAAATTGCAAATTGCAGAGTGTAAAGAGCCATTCCAGAAGAAATGGAAGTCAGGAGATCCCAACAAGCTTCTGTAATGAACTCTGTCACACAAAGTGAATACAAAACATATTAAAATCTGGGTTTATGTGTTTTTTTGTTTTCCCTGAAATGAGAACATGGGAAAGTAAAAGAGATAATGTTCAGTTTTAAGCACAAAGACCAATTGAGAAAGGAAATTTTTAATAACTCTATTCTCACGGGTTGTGAGTTTACTGGCTTCTGCTTGTGCAAGTTTACACAGCTTTGTTTGGGGCAACTGGCTTCTCATCCCATAACTCAGAGCAAGAAACTTGAGTGAAGTGATAGCAGATCTATCACTGCTTGACTCCTCCTGATATAAACATGAAACAAATATCAGATTCCCCAGCAGTCCTTATTTTGGCTGCTGCCCAGAAGGTGTTGTTCTTTTTGGAATCTATGAAAGCTGATAGGCTGACCCATGGAGGCAGATCATACACCCTGTAGTAAAATCATAAAGTGTATTTTGTGTGCACATCGTAAGTGGAGATGGGTCAAGTGGTCTCCCTGTAATGTGAGCATTGGCAATCTCAGCCTGGGCAAGAATGGGAATAATGTGTCTTACAGCACTTCACGTCATTCATTTCAGCAGGGAGATCAAGTGTGCAGCCAACAGAGGCTTCTCCCTGCTCAGAATACTTATCTGCACACACACACACACCAGCTACAGCTGTGTGAACACTGGCACTTATATTAATGCAGAAAAATCCTCATTTTACAAGGACCAGTCCAGCATATTCTTACAGAGCTCAAGAAGGGGGCTTAATTATAGGAGTGACAGAACACTATGAAAAGCACCCATGAAGACTTCTCCCAGGCTTGAGAGATGTTTAACTAAAAGAAACATTATACTACAAACATAAAAAAAAAAGGCAATCCCTAAAGACTCCTGTCACTATCAGCCAAAGCAGACTCAGTGGCAGTAACTACGAGCACTAACTGAGCATTTACTAGGGTTCTAATTCATACAGCATCCTTTGCAAGGATGAAGAAGAGAGAAACATCTCAAAACATTCTTCCCCATGGAACTGCATAATCACCTCCTTTTCTTTCCCTCTGGCTCAGTGAGAGCCGCATCCAACAAGTCTCACAAATATTTGTTTATCTTGAAGTGTGTAAGTGGTACAAATGAAGTGAATGGGATTACTCACATGCTGAGAGATAAATATGTGCTTTGCTGGATCAGAGCCACAGACCTCACCAGCATGGGCTGAGCTGTAAACATGGGCTGCAGAAAGATCCCAATTCTTTGACCAGATATTGCACTACTGGATTCCTTCTGTAGTAAACATGTCTGGCTGCCAATTTCTGTGTATTTTTTCACCTTGCAATTGAGATTTTTGCTCTGTTATCTGTGGTAGGTAAGATGCAATTGTCTCCTAACACACATAACATGATACACCTTCATCTTTAAAATCCTTTTAAAGAGTATTTCACTGTATTTTTAACCTCTTTGCCTGCTCTCTCACAGCCTTAGCAAAAAAATGATGGTCCCCGGTAGCTGAGTCCTAGCACAAAGAAGCCACTTCTGCTTGGGAACAAGCAAGAGGAGGTAGGAGAGCCTCCAGGGAAGGATCTCTGTATGCTTGAGATATCATTCAGATCAGCCAGGAGGGTAGTAATGAATGGTTGTTCTAGCTTAGGCAGAGAAACTTAGCTGGAGACAATTACCTGTGGAACATCTGTAGCTTCCTGTTTCCTGACCCATTCTGAGGCTAGAGCATAATTCAAGGTTCACACATTTTGCTCATGGCTGTCATGACCTGAACTGTTGTGAATGAAGATGTGAGGGAACAGAAAGCAGATTAACAGGCAAAGAAGTAAAAGCTGGAAGACAGCATGGGGCTGCTGTGAAGGGAAGGGATCAACAGGAATGCCTGGTAGGGTGGAGGGGATGGTTAGGTGTTAAAGGTGAGTAACAGATGGAGAAAAGGATTTAAAGAGCATGGATGATCTGAATTTGTCTCATTTTTGGTTTTGCTGGGGTGTATAAACCCTCTTATGTGGGACCCATGTGGGTTGCTGTGAGGTCTCTTACATCTTCAACACTATGAACAAATGTGAGGAGCACTTTCCCCATGGACTTGGCACACATCCTTGGAAGGGATGTCCTTCCCTTCCACACCCCAAAACTGGTTCTGTATGAATGCTTTGGGGAAAGCTCTCTGCTCGCGACTGAAAATATCCCACTCCAACTCTGGTGGCTCCAGCCAGAGGCCTGCTGGCAAATCCTTGCCTTCTTTCCAGGGCTGGTGTCCCAGCAGGAGCTCAGGGCCCCTGTGGGAGATGATTTGGCACCACCAGTCCCCACTGGCCCCAGCACCCTTGGGGAAAGGGGAGGGTGTGCAGAGTGGGTCCTGTCAATGTGCACTGCCATGGTGCACCACAGCCACCCGTCCAGGGCTGCATCCTCTGACAGTAATGAGCCCCTTGGCAGGTAACAAAAGCACTGGAGTTACTGCTGCTCCTTTGCATAAGCAGGTAAAATTAAGGGCAATTATCTGTAGCATACGGCACAGGAGGCAATGTTTAATTAATGTCTAAGGGAGGCACGTGCTGCTTCTGGAGACAAGCAGCCCTCCCTCCCGTCAGGTCATCAGGACTGTTCTGGAGACATCCAGGCCTTCCTCCCCTCAGGTCAGCAGGGCGGCTCTCCCTCACCTCCCAGTGCAGAGATGGGCATGGTGCCATGGGATAATCCTGCAGAGATGGGGCTTGGCGTCGAGGAGGCCATGCTGTGATGACACCCTGAAAGACCTGGGCCTCCTCTCACACTCAGAGAGTTTAGTGCTGCCAGCATGAGGTGGCCACTTCATGGGGTCTTTTGGTTTGTGGTCTGTATTTTTTTCCAAATGGCACTTTTTGACATGAGCACCAAAACCCTGCCCAGGAGCTTGTGCAGTGTTTGTCCCAGAGGGCAGGGCAGGAGGAGCTGCAGAGGGCAGGAGAAGCAGTATCAGGGACAGGCAGGAGCAGAGGCACTGGCTGTTCTCAGGGGGAGACAGAAGATTCCAACACTAGTCCTGGCCATGAGTGCAGAGCAAAAGCTGAGAAATGCTGTCCCTTCTCTCCTGCAGACTTGCTGGATGCCACTTCTGCTCTGAAAACAGGACTGACTCACCAGCTGCACTGAGGGCTGGGCACTCAAGGTACCAAAAGCATCCTGATTGTGTCCCAGCACTTCCATTGCTCCTGCCAGCTGACCGCTCACTGCAGGGCAGCCTCACACACCAGCCTTTTTCTGGCCTGGTCCTGCATGCTGCTGTGAGCTTTTTTGCATTCCAGGCTTGCAATGAATTTTGCGAGGAGGGACATACTCCCCCATTCCCCCACTTTATCCTTCCCAGGGCTGTCAGTGCCATATGCAGTGTGAGAGGACCTGAGGTCTCAGGGCTTTGATCTCCTCTCCTGGCAAACCCCACAAAGCTCTTCCTGGGATGGGCACTCCTGTCACACCAACTCAGAGGCAGTGCTAAGGATCCATCACATATGGCTTTGCTTTCAGAAACCTGGTACTGAGTTACAGCTCTCTTTATTCTTAATGCTTTTCGTCACCAAATGGTTGATAGAGTATTTAACAGAGGAATAGCAGGGCACTTTATAAGAAGGAAATATCATAAATATATGCAAAGGATGTTGAAAATGGATGCTCTGATTTCAGAGACTTTTAGGCTCTGGTGTGATATGACAATGTTGAGCAATTGGCAATTGGCCTGTTAATAAGCTGCTGGGGGCATTGCTGCAGATGCTGGCAGGCCCTAACATCAACCTACATTGGAAAACGTTTGCAAATGCAAAACAGAGACAGCTGGTTTCGAGTTGTGCTACAGCTACACTTAGTAGCTAAAAAATGGACCTTCCATCCTCTCCTGAGGTGTGTGGTTGGGGGGATATGTATCAGCACTGCAGCCTTGGCAGCTCCTCTCAGTTTGGAACAATTAACTGAAAAAAACATGACAGAAAATCAATACTGTTGAGGATTAATGAGCCAAAGAATGTACTTGAAGTGAAAATGTTTGCAGTTTTTCTTTAACACAAAGCCTCGTGTAACATAACAACCAGAGAGATGAGTGGCAGAAAGACACTTGTTCTGTGCTATCCCCACTATCACAGCAAAAGGTGACACAGTCTGGTGTGTAAGCTCAGACACTGCATGGTGAAGTTAATGCTAGAGATAGGAACTGAGTAGGGCCCTTTCCCTTTCCCTTTCCCTTTCCCTTTCCCTTTCCCTTT
>VYXD01002847.1:562094-576952 GCA_013397195.1 Hylia prasina
CCTTTCCTTTCCTTTCCTTTCCTTTCCTTTCCTTTCCTTTCCTTTCCTTTCCTTTCCTTTCCTTTCCTTTCCTTTCCTTTCCTTTCCTTTCCTTTCCTTCTGATTTCATTCAGAACATGACACACATTCTTCCAGCTGTTGGCAGAGGCCAGCTGGACGAGTCCCTCTTGTGTTGTCCCTCTGTCCCCTCTGCGTGTTCTCCTGGGACAGCCGCGCATCCAGGTGAGGGTCAGGACCTGCTGCCCTGCTTTGGTCCGAAATGCAGCACACAGGGATTCTCTCCTTGCAGCACACGGGGATTCTCTCCTAAGCCGGCGCGTAAGGAATGCTGTCTGACGCGCTCAGGGCCCATCCTGCAATGCTGCGAGGGCACAGACGATGGCACTCCAGCATCGCCTTTCGTCTGCTCCATGGACACCGCTCATCCCAGAGCTCTGCCCCCCTGGCTTCCAGCTGCACTTCGCTACGGGTTTAGCACCGTTCTCTCTTGGAACAACATTGGGCGTGGACCTAAATAGGTCCCGTCCGTCGCTGGAATGGGCTGTGTTCAGATAGAGCCGCATTCCCGTCATTGCACCAGGCTGTGCGAGGGAAAACGCTCAGAGCCTCCCTTTGGAGTGCACTTTGCTCCCCCTCGATCGCTGCATCTTTCCCAACTCGGTTCATCTGTCTTCATCAGGGTCTGTTGCACACCACGGGGGTGACGCGTCACTGTCAGTTTGTACAACAGTCAGTGTCTCTCCTGACACCGCTTAAGACCACATTTCCTTTTTACACAGCTACATCACATTGGCAGCATGTAATCATCCCATAATAACCTCATATGCACAGGTCTTTATCTGCTTCACTCAATTCTAGCAGATGAGTTCACAGCCTATAGAAAAGGTTTTGTCATCAGTTCCTCATTAGGAGACCCTGAACATTGTACTGTGAATTATGTACTGTGAATTTCATAGTATTTTTATTAGTACTCCAGTTCCTTAAACTCAGTCAGTTTTTCTCATACTGCATCTCTAATTCTTTTCTCCATGGATGATGCCTCCTACCTTTGTGTCATCAAAAGATGCCATTAATAATGCCCTTAATATTTATTTCAGCTCACTAGTGTGAATTTTACTCATTATCACCTCTGATGATCTCCATTAAGTGCTGTTCTCTGACATATTTCTCACCTTAACTTCAGCCATTGCCACATCCCCTTAGCCAACTCCTTCTCCACCATACACTTCCCATAACAGTAGTTAGAGTTTCTTGTGGCTTGCTCCCAAGTGAAATGAAACCCAAACAGAATTTTCACCCCACTTTTGAACAGGGCAGTGTCTGGTGAATTGGAGACAACACAGCAAATCCAGCCTCCACTTTAGTGTCTGTTCATTATCCATTTTGTTGCACAGAGCAGAATTCTGAAGGCATTGCCAGGGAAGTGGCGGTGGAGTGGTCAGCCCTTCCCTTGCAGCTCCCTCCTGCTCTCCAGAGAGCCAGGAAATGCTGCAACCAGTAACTCCTGTGCTGCCCGTGCTGGCAGAGAAACCTCTTTGCTCTTAGAGCAGCCAGCTCACAGATCCAGGAGTGATCATGGAGTTGTGTTCAATTAACAGTGTTCAAATCCTGCTTTGGCCACAGGGAAGGGCGGAGCGAGGTGCGGTGACTTGCTCGAGGTCACCAAGCCAAGCTAAAGCCAGTGCTCCCCACAGGAAGGGTGGGAATGGCACTTCCTTCTTCTTCATCTTCCCACTGCAACGTGAGGCCACCCAAGGGCTGCTGCTGCCTGGTGGCTGGGCTGGCTGCAACTGAGAGCTGGGCTCTGATGCACACAGACATCCTCACTCGTGTGTTCCAGGGGCACACAGAAAGGGCTTGGCTTACATTTTAAACTGTTGATGATATTTTAGACCAGTGTGCCTGAATCAAACTGGCAGGCTCCACAGAAAGCTTTTCCAGACAGTAGGGAGCACAATTCCTTCATTTTTCAGCAGCTCAGCTGGAGCCACCCCAAAAAATCCTCTGCGTTTCAAAAGAGGCTATAAATGAAATGCTTGTGATGTGGCTGCACCAGCTAGACAGGGAGCTCAGTATGTGAAAGAAACTTTATAGTTGCACTGCTAATGGGGACTGGCTTGTGTGGGTTTGTGGCAAACCCTGCTCCATGGCCCAGGGACATGATTCTGCTCCCCATGCTCTGGGGCCACCACTTAATTAAATATTGTACAGCTTAAAATCTTTATAGGATTTCATTTTTAGAATATGTAGAAATTTCTAGCCTAATGTACTTATGATTCAAATATATGCAGTTAATTGATGTTTCCTGTGGCTTCCAGATGGTCTAAAAGGAACATTTTATATTGCCCTGATTACCAGCACAAGAAAGAGATTTTAGGAAGGAAATGGAGCACTTCAACCTGAGACAAGTATTTGCAGTACAGCAGACAGGGAGGTCACAGGGAAAAGGAAAGGTTCTTCTCTGCCATCAGGATGTCATTCTTGCTTTGGTCTCATTCTTTAATGATTTTCAGTATGGGGAAATATAACTAATTTTGTGTGTTCTTACCTGATAGAAGAGGAAAACAACTGCTGCAATGACTGAACTGCCTACATGGAAATTATGGGCAATTTGGTCATCCATTTCTCCATAAAGGAAAGGAATGTGGTGGGTGTGACATTGTTCCTGCTGGTGTCTCTCACAGAGACAGCAAGAGCTTGGTCCGTGCATCTTGAATACAGTGTGATCAGGAGAAAGTTCAGAACCTGCTCAGGAGCATCTCTGGGACTCCAAAATTTTGCTCCTTGGGCTGATACAGGCAAGGCCACTTTAGGAGAGGGGTTCCTCTGCAGACTGAATGTTTCCAGGGTGCTGTACTGTGTTTTCAGGACATTGCAGTGGGTACCGATGGGTGGTTATATGTGAGTTTAGGGATATGTTTCTCAGTCATTAGTGCCCCTTGGCTTGCCCCTAGTGTTTTTTAGGATGGGGTAGTGTTACTTCACAATCCTTGGTGTGCCCTTTCCTATTACAGGTGGCAGGAAGCAGAGGTGTCCCTTAAGCAGAAGCCATTGCAAAGAGGGCAGTCACTAAGCAAATCTTTTCTTTATTTATTTCACATTAAAACCTGAAATTATCAGTGACACAAAAAATCCTCAGTGGACAGGTACCAGCTCACATCACCAACACCTTGTCCCACTTAGATCCAGCCTACGTTCCTCATCTTGTCTGCTGAGATATGATGGCAGTGAAACATAATTACATCTTTCTTTTCATACTGGTTTCTCCACACACACACACACAAACACACACACACACACACACTCTCTTCTTCCTTTCTAAAGTGGTTGATGGGCCATGTGGTTTGTCCTAAGGTAAGAGTACCAGGTGGGTATTGCAGGAGGAGGTGTTTGGATGCTCATATAATTAATGAATTCCAGAGGAGGGGAAGCTGAGCTCTTTGTGATTGGGTGCATATTGGCTGGCAAAAGGGGATAAAATGCTGCTGGAAGAATGGGTCAGCTGGGCAAACTGGTCTTGCAAGGTTGCAGGCAGATTTGGTATGGATTCCCTTCCTCTCACCTCTTCCCCCATCCCATATACAGCTGAGTAAAAGCAAAAAGATCTTGTCAAACACAGAGATAAAATCCTAAAGTCGCTCTATAGGTATTTTGTAATTGTGAATTCTGCAAGGCCAAAGACTGCAAATATGTGGGGTTTTGGCCAAACCTGCTATTATAACCCTTTAGACATGGACCATTGGCAAGTATGAAACTAAGGGCACCAAGCTGCACTGAGACTTCTCTGGGAAGTCCAAAGAGCAAGGAACTCTCACTGAAGATCATGATTCAACAGGAAGCACCATGACCTGATTACATGACAATCCATTGTAATAGATGATAGAGTTGTTATTTAGATACTGTATTGGCAATAAATCTAATCATAATCATCCACATAATCACTGTGTTCCAGTTCTCACAACTGGCTGAGGTCCTTCCCTTAACTACTCTGCTACAGGTATTTTTTCTTCCCTCCTCCTTCCAGCCATCCTGTGAGCTCCTGGGCAGACTCCATAACCTCAGCCAAAGGGGTAAAGCACCAGTGACTCCTATGGACAACCACAGTGTGGGACAGGTCCTCTCAAACAGATGTATGCCTCACTCACAGGTACTGCCTTACACACTTGGCTGTAATAACCTGTTCTTCTCCAATGTCTGATAACCTTTCCCAGATCAGCTTTGTGAAAGGCAGGACCTTGGAAATACCTTCCTTTCCGTGACATTTTTTTGCCTTGTTTTCTTTTTCTTCAAAAGTGCTCCTTTCTCTCTTCCTTTCCATCTTCCTTTCCCCTCCCTCACTGGTAATTCCTACCCATGCTCAGTTCTTCAGACATGTTTTGAAATCAGCTCTAAAGTGCACACAGTTCCCTTGGAAAGGGTCTTGTTGCCATATTCAGAAGAGGACTGAGAAGCGGACTCTGGAACTAGTGCCAGTAAGATCAAAATCACATCCTGAAAATCCTTCCTTCTTGCTGATGTTCCCTGGAAGTACCTATTGTATTAAAACCAAACACTGTTGGGTTTGACAGTAAGATTTCAGAGGTACTTAAAGCGCCTCATGGTATACTCAGAGGCATCTCAGCCTTGACAAGACTGGTAGATTGACTTCTTAAGCAATGAAATGGCTGACTTTAAGTCTGAGTGAATGCAGCAGATTTGGTGCATTCTTCTCTGTCTGTCAGAGAAGAAGTACAGTCAACCCAGTTTGAAATCACTTCTGAAAACACAACAAAGGGAAATATTTTAATATTCTCAGAAAATTATGTGAAAATTCATTCACATGAATGAATGCTCTAGATGTTGCTCGGAGAAGCTGTGGCTGCCCCATCCCTAGGAGTGTTCAAAGCCAGGTTGGATGGGGCTTTGAGTAATGTGGTCTGGTGGGAGGTGTCCCAGCCCATGGCAGGGGGTGCAATGAGATGACCTTAAAGGCCCTTTCCAACTCAAACCATTCTATGGTTCCATCATTCTATGTACTCCATGTCCTGGAAGTGTGGCTGAGCAACAGAAATAGCTCTACCTGACCTATCTTCCCTTTTAAGCACTTCAGTTTAAAGTTGGGGTGTTAGGCAGTCTCACTGTACACACACTTCGAAAAGGTAAAAATGTGTTTGGGAAACAGGGTCATGAAGCATAATTCAACCCTGGGAGATGCCATCTAGATTAGGGGTTTCTGTCTTAGCTGCCCTAAGACAGAAAGAGACCCAGCTCTTCCTCAGCCAAACAGTTTGCTGTGAATATTTCACACTGAGCTGCGTACAATGAATCACACAGCTCCTACACTCATCTGCACCCCAGGTCACCCAGTGGGGATTCCTCTGCTGCTGTCACTCAAGGCAAGATGCTATAATAAACCTTACTAATAATACTGCAACTTTGTCTGCAAGCACTGTGCAGGGTACAAGGAAGCCATTTGTCTGGAAAAGGGTGGAAAAATTTGGACAAGACAGTTTCTTCAGCTTTTGCTGACCTTTGCTTGCTATCAAACCACCTTAAGCTGTTTAAGTGTTTGTTTTGTTCTTTTGGGTTTGTTGTTTTGTTGGGTTTTTTAAATATATATATATATTAAGACCTAATAAGATCTTTTGGGAAACAAACAAGAATATATTCAAAAAGGCAAAAATAACCCATTTCTCCAAGGCATCCTCATCTTGACTGGAGTATTTCTATAGGGCTTTAAACAGGGAAAAGCATATACTCTCCAAAGCTTGCAGACATGTATGTATTTCTCTGCTGATGCACACAGGGGCAGGAGAAGTTAGCATCTAAAAGCAGGGGCGTTTTTGCTGCTTTATCCATCAGGACTCTGATCATCTCCTGATATTTCAATTAGTTGTTACTAAGGACAGAGTAGAATTGGGGTTAGAAGGTGTGCCAGGTCAGAGCAAAGGTTTGCTGTCTCTCCAGATGAGTTGTTAAACTTGCCCTTTTCTTTGTATTTATTTCTTGCTTTTGCCTGGACAACTGCAGGGGACCAGGGTGAAGACCCCTGACTTGTAATGTGGCAGCAAGTCCTGTATGTCCTTTAGTCCTGCCTGGCTGAGTGGGAGCTATGAAAAGAGTCTCCATTAAGGTGTTTCTAATTGAATTGGTCTGTAAGAGGAAGGCAACGCCTTTGCTGAAGCCTTTGGCCTCAGTTCCATTTGCTCCTTGCCCTCCATTCCCCAGTTCCCTGATCGGGAAAAGAGAGGCAGAGCACGGGGTCAGGAGCTGCCCACACAGTCCCTGCCCTGCTGCCCTGCACTCCCCCATCCCTGCAGCTCCTGACTGGAACAGCTCCTTCTCCTCCAGCTCAGGGCTCCAGGGAGGGGGATGCTGGCAGAGCAGCTAAAGATGACAGGAGAGGGGGGTGTTTTCTCCACTGATGTTCACACACTGCTCAAGATGCTGCATCTGCCCAGCTGGGCAGAGCTGTGGGGAGCCAAGTGCTTTGTCCCAGCATTACTGCATCTTGCCTGGCATGGGATTTCTTTTCATTGAGATGCTCAGATGAAATTGTCTTGTGGAGCACCTTGCAATGCTTTCCCTTTATTTTTACCCAGAAGCATCTGATGCCAGTGTGAATCTGGAGCCAATTCATTGGCTTCAAAGAACAACAGGTTTGCCTGAGAGCAGAACCAGGCCTCACCACAGACCATGAAAAATTTGGCATGTGTGAGGTTCCTGCACATTTAAAAGTTGCATCACACAGGCTGGGCCAGATTATCTGTCCTTGCCTTCCAGCTCCAGAGGAAATAGGGAACAGCTTGATCCTTTAGGGCTGACAAACCCCCTCAGCACGAGGCTGACCACAGAGACTGAGAAGTGGGTAAAGCCAGCTATTATGGCAGGCCCCAAAATAGCATCTGAGAGGAGGACATGTGGCCAGGCTGAACTACTGAACACTGCTTGGGCTGGGCTGGGACGGCAGCAGCCTCTTGCTGTAGCCCAGAATAGAGCAAGAGTTCTGGGGCTGCTTGGGAAGGAGAAATGATTTTCTTCCTGTCCTTACCAGGGAAAGGGGGACATTGTGGTAAAGTATTTACGGAAAGGATCACAAAGCTCAGAGAGTCCAACAGAGATTAACCAGACAAAGGTTGGGAAACTGAACACAAGGAAAGGAAGCTTTAGTGTTTTCATTGTTATAATAAAGCCTTTAATTTCACTAGGTACCAGCCTGTCATCCCTCCCATCACCAAACTGGGTACCTTACTGAGCAGATGGAAACCACATGGCCCTGTATGTTTCCTTTAGCAAAACACTTTCACATCTTACCTCTGGATCCTTCCTAGGCAGGTGGTATCACTGATGGGAGGTCAGTCAGCTGCACCATGCCTCATTTGCCTCCTTCAATAAATAGCACTTTCCTTCCTCTTCAGTGTTTTTGTTTGTTTTGGTGGGTTTTGAGTTTTTGGGGTTTTTTTGGTGGGTTTTTTTTGGTACAAATAAAAGCATGAAGAGACACAAACATGCCCTGGACTGCCTGGTCTAGGACACAGCACACCCTGTGTTTTCTTAAAGAAGCCTATCACCCCCTATCCTGGCTCTGCCCTGTCTTTATCCTTAGCCCTTTTTCAAGTAAGGTTACTTTATCTGTGAGGCTACATTTGTGCCTAGACTAATGCAATATTATTGTTATCACACTAATTTTCCTTCCTTTCTAACAGTGCAGTGTGGTGTGGCACTGATCTCTGATCCTCTCTGCACACGCCGTTTTAAAAATCAAATTAGAATGGACTTCCCCAGCAGCCACATGTACCACTGAGGTGAACCACTTCAACGAACAATCCCAGCATTGGACAGCTTTTCCAAAGAAGCTCTTTCTGGCTTGAAACAGATGTGCAATTGAATTTGGTCCAATCAAAGCTGTCACAACCCTGTGGGTTCAGCTGCCCTTCTCCTGCTTGACTCGTACAAGTAGATCCCAGCTGGAATTTGGGTCCTTGCATAACACAGCAGCAGCTGTTGCTGGTCTCCAGCACCTCATCCCACTTCTTGCCATGGAGACTGTGTTGCCACTGGCAAACCTTGCTGCACAAGGTCAAGCATGGTCTCTCTGGTGGGTTGCTGGAGCAGGGAAGAGCAGGGATTGCTATTGCCTGGTCTCTGGATTCTGGAAGTGGGAGCTGCTGGTACATGATGAGACAAAGCTCTGGAGAGAAAACACAAGAATAGTTTGGGTTGAAATCCATCTCTTTCAGTGAGCTGGATGGGATTCTGACTCCTGTTCCTGACTATTAGCAAATGGCATGCATTTCTTCTGCAATATTTATGCTAATTAGAGCTTTTAAGTCATTAGCAGCTCAGTTTTATTATAGCTAGACACGGTGGGCACCAAACTGACTGTCTGACTCTGCAAGTCAGTCCCAGCCATGACAACTCTGCATATCAAGCACTAAAACATGGCTGCAGCTGAAAGCTCTTTAGTGGTTTTGCTTTTCTTCTTTTTTTTTTTTTTTTTTTTTCATTCCTCGTTAAATGAGTTAGGGCTGAGACAGCAGCATTTTTATTTAGTTCTGGCTATTAGTCTCTAAAGTTTTCTTTAATTAAAGCCAGATCCTGATGCTGCTACTTCTGTTGAATCAACCCAAACTTAGAGGGTTGATACAGGGAGTAAATCTTGAATCTGGTCTGTGCAGAATGAATTCCTTGGGTATTGAGATTCTCATATCATTTGCCTGTGAAGTGCTGTGGTGCTGTGTAAGCAATAAATAAACAAATATATTTTTTTATCATCCCTTTTAATATTTATTGTCTTACAGACTTGGATAAAGCACCATTTCCCTGTGTTGTAAGAGCAGCAATGTCCTGGACTCTCAAGGAGTTACACAGGCAATATTATGCACCTGACTTTGTTAATTAACAAAGGAGAAGCCACGTTGTGAGTGCTGTGTTTGCTTCCCACTGGCTTCTTACACGCTGTGCCTATCAAAAGAGAACGGCAAACATGTGTAGAGAAATGAAAGAAGCCTCTTTGATTGTGTGGACTTCCTAATAAGTGGCACTTTGCATTTTGTAGATCAAGGTCTGGAAATAACACTGGCAGTAATTATGCACATGTGGCATGTCACCTTGATGCTCTGGTGTGGAATTGAAGGGGAGAACAAATTTACATAACTAATCACTGACAAACAAGATAAAGTGATTGCTATTAGCAAGTTAACTTTTCTCTACAATTACCACCCTGTGCTATGTGAGATACCCCACCTAGTTATCTCTGTGAAGAACAAGGAGGGCCTGCTGTGCTTCAGATAGCAGCACACTGCCTTTTTTTTGTGGCAAATCATAGAATATCCTGTTAATTTACTTTTCATCCTTGGCTGTGAAACTTAGAATCATCCCCTGGGAAGAAGCAAGAGAACAAGGCTCATTCCCTCTGGCATATAAATAAATGGAGACTGTGCACAAATATAAGTTGCAAAACTTGTTGATGGTCTTTAAAACTGGGCTCATTCAGAACACAACAGATGGGGGGCCCCAAACAGCAGGTTTTACATGGGGTTTGAAACTGGAATATTTAATTCTTTTCAGGTTTCAAAAGGACACATTTCCATGCTTCTCTTTTCAGCTACTAAGGCTGGAAACACTGTTTTTAGATCTTTTTCAGTCAATGACTGAGATTCCAGATGTTGAGGTGTTGGCATTAAATACTGTGGATCTCATCATTAAAACAGGGATTCCTTGCAGGATGTGCTTCTCTTTGTCACAGGAATTATTCCTGTCTCTGGCAAACACATATTTCTCTTTGAAAAGAAGGTGATATGTGTTGCTGTGTCTGGATGTGGATGTGTGCAGCTCCTTAGATCATGGATGGGATTGCTGAGATGTTGTTCTTCTGTCAACACTGACCTTCCTTTTCCCGTCCAGATGCTTCTTTGTTTCCCTGACTTTTCACATTTACACTGTGAAGGGAAATGCTTTCTGCCTGCCCACCAGCTTCTCCACTTAATGCATCCTGCTTATCTCTTCCTGTGGTTCCCTTCCTTGGTTTTGCATGTAGGACCCAGATGTGGCTATTCAGCAGACCAAGAGCTAGGAAAAGTTTATTTTCAGGTAAGTTTATTTTCAGGTCAGTGGCACCCTCATCTCTGGGTCACTGAATGATCAATGAAGTTTTTCTGTAGAGTGAATGGAACTGGAATGAGTGCAAGGTGCTGCCCAAGTGGCTTGGCTCCATGGCAAGCTCTGGAGAGGTGCCTCTAATTCAAGGGCTTTCCTGGTCTGCAGAGCTGGGACTGGGAGATTTTGATCTGTCTCATAAGGGCTAGAGGAGAAGTGGGTGTAAAGATATGCTAAAGATCTTCATGGAGTCTTGGAACATCATGAAGCCTTTTTGAGTCTTTTTCTTCTTATTATTGTTTTTCTGGTTTTATTTTTAGCTCTGCTTAGAGAAATAGAACTTTCAGTTCCATTCTTTGAGAATAAAGAGAGTCGGGCCAAAAATATTTCATTAACTACACCATCATCTTTCTTCCTTCTATCTGGAATGGCCCTCAAAGAAAGGGAAACCAACTGTGGACAATTAGCACAGCCTATGCCAGATAATNAAAAAGAGAGGATAAGGCTAGGATAGCACAGTCCTGCTGTGGCTTCAGCTGGTAACCTTGTAGTTCCTTTTTCTCTGCTGGTTTCAGAAATGGGAGAGCTCTGGAGAGTTAAGGAAAGATCATTAACTTCTGATGAGTTTTGATGATCATTGCTGTGGGAAAAACTTTATTTGTCTGTGGCAAGAAAAGAATGACTTGGGTTTATATCAAGTTTATGTCAGGAGACATTTTGTCTTTATTGCACATGGAGGAGAAGAAATGGGGTCTATATGGAGGACATACACTGACAGTGATTTAAGTGATTGTCTCTGGAAATCACCCCACCCCCAGACTCTTGAATGAGCCACTTCCCAAAGCAGAAAAGAAGGCAGCAAAAAGAGAATAGAAAGTCAGTGTGACATCTGTCTTGCATGTATGCTTATGTTTTGCTTGCTGATCTGTGAGTTTTTCCAGCACAAAATGACTAAATTTCAACAAGTTCAAATCATGCCTCGGATCATCCTATACAACGAGTTGTTTACTCACTATATTACAGGCAAGTAATTTCAATATTGACAGATTGGCTAAAGCCCAAATTTGATATGCTGCTATTAGCATATTTTTACTGTTTCTGTGCTTACAAAGGAACCAGAATGTTCCCTGGCAGTCAAGGCTAATAAGTATGCAAATCATGATCTGTGCTTATAGGCACGCTCTTTTTTTGGTACATGAATCAGTATGCCAATTTGGCACTCCCCTTTCTGATCAGAGATAAGCAGAGCTGCAGGGATTAGGGTGACAGATAATTTCTCTTGAAAACAGTCTGGGTTTTAAAAGATGCAGAACTGTGTTTAATCCTCCTTGCTCTGCACAGTGGATTTGCTGGAGGAGAAGCTACTGACTGAAGGGCCTGCACATGGGTCTCTGGGCCAGAATATGTGAACCCATGAGGCTTTGCACTCAGGTCACTTTCAAGTTTATATCTTCAACAGCTAAGAAACAGCTTCATGTCTAGTGATTTTAGGGTCTGAAAGGAGATTTACAGTATCAAGGGACCTGTATGAACCAAGAACATGTGAAACAAGATCTTAGCACAGCCAGGGATCATGGGTAGCATGCATATATTTCTCAAATTCACTTATTCAGTATCTGCGTTCTCTCTTCAATCATCACCATCTCACTGTGGTGATCAGACTTTCTTGGTAAATCCTACCTCCTGAGTATCCCTTACAAACCACTCTTCCTTTAATTGCCAGGCTCTGTCACACGAACCTGTGTGACTTGAGCATCTCCGTGTCTTCTAAGGGAAATGATATCACCCTTCCTGTTCCTTTCCAGGGCTGCTTTTTACCTGTGGGGCCACTCTTCCCCTCCTTCGAAACAGCACTTTGAGTGTGGACCTCTGAAAACCAGCCAGGCTTGTAGACATTACAGCAGTGGAAGTCGCTGGAGTACACAAACAGACAAAATTATGCTGAAGGTTACTAAAGAAGATCAAAAGGAAATCTTAAGTCTCCTTTCATGTTGCAGGTATTTCTTTCTCTCAGCCTCAGCCAGTCCATCTCTTCAGCCCTTTGTTATCTGCCCCGGGCTGCTCTCTACTTACAGTAATAGCTGCTGTTTAAGTCCCAGAGTAGAACTCTTTTATCTCAACTAACACTCCTTTGAGAGCATCAGCAAAAGGGCTGCTAAGTGTCATCCCTGTTGAATGTAAATGGGAGTCTCTCCTGTGTTTGAATATCAATGCGTTTGATCTTGAGTCAGACCACGTAGCTGATGGTTTGGGAGCTTCTCGGTGTGTGCTGTTGCTGATAATTCCTTTTATAATTCCAGTCATTGTCTTCTCACTTGGAGAGCATGAATGTGCACTTAGCTTTTCTGTTGCCCATTTTTGCATAAAGAAATAAAATGGCCTTATTTCATTATTTTCTCCCTTTTTTTTTCTGGTGTAAAATGGCCTCATTTTATTATTTTTGGTTTGTTTCAGTCTTTTTGGGCCAGATGCAAGCCTTTTTTTGCCAGCTTTGGAAGCCCTGTGAACTCACAGGTGTAAAGCAACCTGGGCTGCAATACATGAAGAAAGGCAAAAATAACCAGGAAGACCTGAAATGCTTGTACCCTTGGCGAATGCCAGCTCAGAAAATGTATCTTTAAAAGCCCAAGATGTGCTTCCAGCTGTGAGATTCTTGCTGAACATCTGGCAAAGCTATGTGCCATACTAGGACTTCATGGGACCTCGCAGGACCTTAACTGTCTGGTGTGATTTGTTCAGCTGGTGAGGGCCTAATCTTGAATTTAGAAGCTCTGACCTCAGTTTTCTGCTGTGTGACAGATGTACTGGGGCTAATAATTTAATCTCTGTGGGCTCCGTTTCTCTTCTTCAAAGGGGGTGAATTTTGTACGTGTTTGAGAATAGGTAAAGAAATTAAAGCAGTCAAAGGTGATTTAAGGCAAAAAAGAAGAAACTTTATGCTGGAAAATGTTTTAAGCCAAAAAATTGAAACCTGAGAGAAATTGGAATTTAGAGTTGTTAGAGAAGATACAGAAGAGTTCCTTGAGATAAATAAGGAAAAAAAAAAGAAGAGTTTTTGGAAGAACAAAATGTGTAAAAGGGGCCCCAATGCTGCAGGGGAAAACAAACAAACAAACAAAAAACCCCTGAAGAATGGATTCCATACTTCCTGAAGATTTCTAACTTACAAAACAGACAGCACTCATGAGGCCATTAGTTTTCCAAGTGATAATTCAAATGCTGAGGTAAGTGCCAAGGCTTCTGATGAAGAATTGTATTTGATACTTAGGGTGTTAAGCACATGGTGAGGAACTTTCTGTCAAAGTGGAGCTTCTATTTCTGCCAAATTTCCAACTGTACAGAACAATGTGTGGTCTCCATACCCATAACAAAGTGACCCCTCTCAAGCTAAAGGCTGAATGAGAAGGCCACACTCTCTTGCCCTGGTTTTACACAGAATTTGGAATGTCAGTAGCAAATATCTGAGACTCCTGTGCAGAAAACCACAGTGTAATGGAGATATTCTCAATTTTCCTGTAGGATCTTGCAATATCTTCCTGAGGAGAGCAGGTAATGGAGTAGGAGTCATTATTTTATGTTACACAGAGAGAGGGAGCAGGGCTGATAATAAGAAGGTATCTTTTTAATAAAGATGTGCCTGACACAGCAGTGCAGCTAAGATATTCTTGTTTCATGGGAATGTGGTAAGGTCACTAAGCTTTGCACAAAACCCACCCTTAGGTCTTCCACTTGCCCACGTTCCTGATGGAGGAAACATGAGAGGTACATTTTTTGTAGCCAGAGAGACCATTTTGATGGTCTAAGATGACCACCTTCCTAAGACAGGTGAAAGAACCAATCTCATAATCTCTCTCTTGTTACTTGTGTTATGTGTTTGAAATACATGCAATTTAAGCTTCAATACATCAAATACATGATGGTCTGTGACATCCTTAGATACATTATTTAAACAGTTAATTAGCCTGACAGGTCTTGTGTCTCATTAGGAGAGTGACCTGCTCCAGCTTCATTTTCTAAGAATTGGCTCCCAACATGAGCTCCCAAAGGCTGTCTGACATTTCCCTGTGCAGACCTTTGCAAAGTATGATCAAGAAAACTTTTAACTTCAGATAGAGATTAATTAAATAAATCTTGAGGCTCTTGAATGAGTGAGATGTATTACACTGGGAGATATTTCTAAGTTTTAAGTAACCCTGGAGATCTTTTCTGCCCCTTTTAAATTTTTCAACTTTGTGAAATGTGGAAAATGGGATAGGTCTAACTGTTCCAAAAAAGGCCTTGTGAGACCCATTTGCAGAACTGAAGTTGTCTCCTTACTCTTGTAGCATATGTTACTGCTTATCCCTACCATATTGCTACAGCATTGCACATGGAGCACCTTAAGTGTTTGTCATTGCTCCTAAATTGGTGTAAGGCAATCTACATATGACCTGCAGCCAGCAGAGTGACTTGGAAGACAGGCAGAGGCATTATACCAGCTTGATGGTGGTAGTTCCTATTTTCATGTTATTACCAGGTGTCTTGGTTTAGGAGACAGGTATCTGCTAGGGAAAGCTGGAGTTTCCTTAGAATGGAGAATGCAAAACACCCTCCCTCCGAATTATTATAATTTTGCAATTAAGGACTTTCAGGCAAAGATATAGGAATAACAGTTCTTTTACTAAGAATGGTAGAAATAGCAATGTAATAGTACAAAAAAGACAAGTAAACAACAAACAAACAAAAAACCCCAGAAAACCCTGACAGACTCAGGGACACAACCTGACACCCTGTTGGTCAGG